>PVKC010040836.1:0-12255 GCA_004027635.1 Crocidura indochinensis | reverse complement strand
GATACCCAGCATCCCTTATGGTCTCCAGAGCCTGCCTTGAACGATTTCTGAGCTCAGAGCCAGGAGTAACCTCTGAGCACTGCTGGGTGTGGCTCAAACAAACAAACAAACAAAATAGACATATACTACAAAATAATATGATAAGACGATGAGCATAAAACTAAAAGAGTACAAAACTGGAACAAGTTTGTGATCTACCACACCAGATTACCTGAGTCTTATTAAATATTGTACCAAGTCCTAAAGATAGTCATTAAATCAACCTAGCAGATGGTCACCAAAAATTTTTTAATATGATTGGGTAAAATAGAATAGGAGAATAGAACAAAACATACATCTAAGAATAGCCATTAAAATAAGATACAAAACATCAAAGTCTAATATTTATATGCTTGATACTACTTTATACAAACAATAACTGATGACAAAGACCAGGAGGATTAGTTCACAAGCGTGGGATACTGCAGTTAGGGCAAACATGAAATCATTGTGACAATAGTAGTTTGGAATGATTACACTGTACAGGAACTGAGTACTGAAAGGAGGTAAAGCGATATTCATGATACCTCTTTAATATCAATATTGCAAACTAATGTTTCTAAAAGGGAAGAAAGGAAGAGTGAGAGAAAAAGAGAAGGAAAGTGTCTGCCATAGTGGCAGGCTATGGGATGGCAAGAGATAGATGGGAGAAAAATTGGGAACATTAGTGGTTGGAGTGGTGGAAATGTACACTGGTAAATGTTTTGGACACTCTATGACTGAAACTCAATATGAACAACTCTTTAATAAATTATTTTACTTTAAAACCACAGATTAAATGATTGCTCATAATACATTTTTTTCAACACCAATCCAACAACCAAAGTAAAATTCCCTGCATTTTAGGGTCCCCTACTTCCCACTCATTCCCAGCCTTAGCAATTTGGCAGGCACAAAATAATTTATTTTCTATTGCGTGTTTATAGGTCAGTAGAAATAAAATTTTTAAGTACAGTACTAAAAAAGTTTGTAGAAATTAATGTGTCTCACAATGAGATCATTAAGTCATTGTCAGAAAGTTTACCAAGAGATTTGTTGCTAGTTGGTTTTCCGTGGTTGCTGTTGTTGTTGTTATGAACATTAGATGGCTTTGAATTCACTCCTATAACTAAATAGGTGAGTTTCTACTGGATGAGGTTATTTTTAAAAATTAGGAGTTCCTGTATATGTGTCTGTATGTGTCTATATGTGTCTGTATAGTCCAGAAATTCAAAGTTCTGTTGATGATATGGTGGCCTTTGTGGGGTATGGTTTTAGCTGACAGAACATCCAGAAGTACAAGAAAGCAGGGAGAAAATGGTACCTGTCTTCACTCCAAAAAAAAAGTCCTACAGATGTTAGCCCAAATACAAGTATTTATAGATTGAGTTTTGGTAGGTTTGACATCTCTACAGAGCTTCGTGATTGAATGGGGAAATTTGGGGTCGGAGAAATAGCATGGAGGTAAGGCGTTTGCTTTTCATGCAGGTCATTGATTCGAATCTTGGCATCCCATATGGTCCCCCAAGCCTGTCAGGAGTGATTTCTGAGCATGGAACCAAGTAGGAGTGGTGGAAGTGTAACCCTGAGCACTGCCGAGTGTGACCCCAAAAAAACAAACAAATAAAAAAAATCGAATGGGGAAGCTTGGCCATTGTTGAAGTAGTGGTTGTGGGTAGGTAGTGTGTGGTAGGTGTGACTGGAGTGGCTTCAGCAGGGTGGGGACTGGGTTTGCCCTCTCCTACCAAAGTGACTGTTTTCAGCTCTACCACTGGTATACACAACAATTCGAACAACTTTGTGACTGTGTAACCCACAGTGACTCAAGTAAAAATGTATTTTTAATGTGACTGGAAATTTATATAGAGGAATTAAAACAATGTCTTATATTTGGCCAGCCCTGATTTGATCGTTGGAACAATACATAGTCCTCTTGAGAACTGCCAGGACTGATTCCTGAGTGGCAACACACCTGCTGTGTTCAATGAAAAGCAGAGTTCTTACTATAGATTTCACAAAGAAACTTGAAATAGGGGGCCAGAGTGATAGCAGGTAGGGCATTTGACTTGCATGCAGCTAACCTGAGTTCAATCCCAGCTTTTTACAGTCCCCCAAGTCCACCATGAGTGATTTCTGAGTACAGAACTAGAAATAACATTCATGCTGCTGGTTGTGGCCCCAAAAACAAAAGAAAAGGAAACTTCAAATGCACTGGTTTTAAAGCATATTAGTATAAAATAAAATTTAGATTTTCATGTCCTTCATTTTTCATCCTAACTATTCCCAGTGGGAACTACTTACTGAGAAGCCTTTCAGCAAAGGCTTAGAAAAAAAACTTAGAGAAAGGCTTAGAGAAAACTTAACTATTTACTCTCATCAGTCTCTAGTGAGCAAGGATACAAGACACAGGAAAAAATTACCTTACTGACTGAATCTGAGCTCAGTTCTCAAAGATGTTTACAAGTGAGTCAGAAAGGCTTAAACTAATACATGAAAAATATCTAAAGTATCACTAATTTGGAAATTTTATCACCAGCCAATAATTGTAATAGCTATTTTTTAATTTTATTTTTATTTTTAAGGGAAATAATACTTTCGTTATCTGTTCTTTGGCTAGCCCCAAAGCACAATTGGAGATGCAGAAATTGGGATTTGATTAGATCTGAGAAGGCTGGATTTCTCAGGAGAGGAACTATTGCAGAGGAACAAGAAATCATAATAAGAATCCTTCCCTTTAACAATGTTATCTACATAGAAAGCCCCATCCTACATCTACAAAAAGCTATACACAAAGGGGACCTGTTACACCAGCAGTCCAGGGGACTTAAGGGGTAGGTTTGGGTGCATGTTGGAAAGAATGGCAAAAGCATGCTAGGAACAGGGATGGAAGGAGGTCAATCAACACTGGTGGTGGGAATGGCTTTATTTCACTGCCACTATACGCCTGAAATACAACTGTGAAAGACTTGTAATTCACGGTGGTCACAATACAAATTATTTTTTTAAGTACACATGATATTTAAATTCTAAAAACAGAAAAAGAAAAGAATGCCCCATCCTGGGAAAGTTCAGAAAATAAGTAAAAGTACTAACATTTTCTCCAAAAATTCTTCTCCAGGTTGTGAAGACAAAAATCTCGAACTCAAGTGCAGATTGGGATTAACTTCTTTTTTCTAATTCTAATCATCTTGGGGATTCGCATCTCATCTGAGTACAGAGGGGTGGCCTCAGAAAGATGTAAAAGAAAATTATCTTTTGCATTCAAGGGCAGAAAACTATTCATTTGAGCATGGGATAGCTGTTTCTTCTCTCCCCCATCAGGTTAACAATTTCAGTCTTTAGTATGCTCTTTAACAACTTGTCCCTGGAATCTGGCATTCCTTAACATATTCTATGTACATAAAAATTAATGTCTCAAGGATTATATTTTGCTTACATCTAAGGCACAATCTACCTCAAATATAACGTATTTATCATATTTGGTTTTGGGGCCAAACCCAATAGTTCATGGGGATTACTCAGAGATCACTATTCTCATGGTCCTTGGCGATCATATACAATGGCATGAACTGAATTTGAATCAGCCACATTCATGGCACATCTTTAACCCTTCTTAAAAACCCTTGTTAAAGAATCTCTCAGGCCCATCTCTTTCTTCTTTTTATTAAAACAGGATGCTTTACCAAGCTGTTTATTATAGAGTACATTCAGGCATGAAATGTTCAAACACCAATCCTAGCACCAGTGTGACCTTGCCTTCACCGGTGTTTTCCCTTATACCACCATTGCCTGCCTCCATGTAGGCACAGACAAATATACTTCATGTTACACAGAGGCAAATGGAATCAACAAAACTTAGATTAAGAAAAGAAGCCAAGTTTAAGTAATTGTAATATCTCTCTATGGTGTTATTAAAGTCAGTGTCTACGGATTTACTGGGCTATAATTGATGCCTGTTGAGCCGTCTGTGCTACAGGTTAGGCTCACTGAGCTTGGTAGATTTCTATATAACTTTTCCATCAGATTTCCTGTGATGATACAGGGATGACACTACTATAAGATATTGGGGTGTCCAGGATTTTTAGATGAGAAACAAATTTGGTGACTTGGAATTTTAATAAGATTAAGTCACAGATCTGGGCTATTTCTATCATGGTGTGGGGGGTGGCGTTCAGCTGCTGTAGTTCATGCAGAAAGGGGGATCTTCCCACTTCCTGAGATTGCCACAGAGATATAATAATGAATATTTAAAAAACAAAGTTAGAAAATAACTCTAAAAGCATGCTTATAATCCACCCAGAAGTTAATTTTTTTGAATGTCTACTTTCAGTGAAAGACTTAATATCTCTACTGAGTTACTGTACTTTTCATCTTTCTAACACGTGAAAGTAGGAGTTTTTTTTTATTATTTCATTTTGGGGCTAATCCCAGTAGTGTTCAGGGCTTACTACTGACTGTGCTCTGAGATCACTTGTGGGAAGATTCAGGGATCATGTGGGGTACTCTAGATCAAAATATGTCCTCTGCAAGCAAGACAAGCGACTACCCAACTATACTATCTATCTAACCCCTATCAACCCATGAGATTTAAATTACGCTGTTGAATTTTTCCAAATATCTATTTTGTATGTGTGAAAATATTCTGTTGATTTTATCAAGTTATTGGGGGAAAAGTTGGAGCTTAAAGAAAAGTTCATTTTCTCTTTAGCTTTGTAACCTCTGCAAACTTCCCAAGTTCAAGATGAACATACAAAAGGTCTCTTTGACTTGTGGAAAATGGGTTGAACTATCTAAATCCAGGACTATTTCCTTTGGATTACTTGTCTCTTTTTGTCAAGAAAGTCTTCAAGGGGAGAAATCCTTTTTTATTTTATTTTTTAATAATATCTTTATTTAAGAATCATGATTAAAAATATGTTTGTAGTTGGGTTTGTTATAAAAAAGAATACCCCTCCTTCACCAGTGCAACCTTTCCACCATTGATGTCCCCTATCTCCCTCTCCCCTGCCTTATTTCAAGACAGGCATTCTACTCTCACTCACTAGTATTGTCATAATAGTTGTTAGTGTAGTTATTTCTCTAACTGCACTCACACCTCTTTGTGGTAAGCTTCATATTGTAGCCGGTTCTTCCAGCCCTCATCTCTATTGTCTCTGGGTATTATTAGGATAATGTCTTTTCTTTTTCTTAAATCCCATGGATGAGTGAGACTATTCTGTGTCTATCTCTCTCCCTCTTACTTATTTCACTCAGCATAACAATTTCCATGTCCATCTACGTATAGGAAAATTTCATGACTTCATCTCTCCTGAAGGCAGCATACTATTCCATTATGTATATGTACCACAGTTTCTTTAGCCACTCATCTCTTGAAGGACATATTGGTTGTTCCCAGATTCTGGCGATTGCAAATACTGCTATAATAAGTATAGGTATGAAAAAGGCATTTTTGTATTGTGTTTTTGTGTTCCTAAGGTATATCCTAGGACTGGTATAGCTGGATCATCTGTGAACTCAATTTCCAGGGTTTTTTTGGGGGGGGGGATTTTGGGGCTTGTTTTTGTTTATTTGCTTGTTTGTTTTGGTTTGGGGGGTCACACCCGGCAGCACTCAGGGTTTACTCCTGGCTCTATGCTCAGAAATCGCTCCTGGCAGGCCCAGGGAACCATATGGGATGCCGGGTTTGGAACCACTGTCCTTCTGCATGCAAGGCAAATACCTTACTTCCATGCTATCTCTCTGGCACCAATTTTTAGCTTTTTGAGGAATCTCCATATTGTTTTCCATATAGGCTGGACTAGACAGCATTCCTGCCAGCAGTTAATAGAGTTCTTTTCTCTGCACATCCCATCCAGCACTGGTTGTTTTTGTGTTTTTGTGATGTGCGCCAATCTCTGTGGCGTGAGATGGTTCCTCATAGTTGTTTTGATTTGCATCTCCCTGATGATTAGTGATGTGAAGCATTTTTCATGTGCCTTTTGTCCATTTTTATTTCTTCTTTGACAAAATGTCTGTTTATTTCTTCTCCCCATTTTTTGATGGGGGTTAAATTTTATCTCTTGATAAGATTTATCAGTACCTTGTATATTTTCGATATTAGCCCCTTATCTGATGGGTATTAGGTGAATAGTTTCTCCCATTCTGTGGTGTCCTTTGTATCCTAGTCACTATTTGTTTAAGTACAGAAGCTTTTAGGCTTAATATAGTCCCATTTGTTTATTCTTAAGAAAAAAATTAACACTTCCTCTATCTAGACTGAAAGCAGTTGATTGCTTATTTGCCTTGCTTAAGCATTGTATCTCCTTCATTAATGATATTATTCAAGATTATCTTTCTCTTTCTTTTGTATGCCACCTCAGAAAATAAAACCTGTGATTTTCCCCTAGGTTAGGGCCCTGTGATTCTTCACTACCCTTTGTCATAAAGCCTTAAGTAGATCTTTATTTTTATTCTATATATGGTTCTGAAGCAGTTTTTAATAAACAGGATTCTCATTTCACAAACCTAATGCTAGATTTCTCAAGACAAATTCCATTTTTTGGTGTATATATTTTCTGTCATTTTATGGGGATACATTTGTGGCATTGTTTGTTTCACTGATTGCTGCTTCTGTCAAATAATATCACTACTGGAATGTTTATGCTTCTTTAAGAATCCAAATGAATACACTTGAGATAATAACAAATACAGTAATGCCATTTTTATTTAGTAAAGTCTATAGAAATAAGCATAATGTAAAAAGGTAGAAGGTAGATAAGCCTCTTTGCTTTTGTAATACTAATTTAAATAGCTAATGTATAATTTTCTTTATGCTGTCTTTATATCTCTTTCCCTTCTAGATTCTTTTAAAATATAATCGCTCTCTTTAAAAACCTTCTGATACTGTTTCTATTTCAAATCAAATAACCACATACATAAAGAGAAGTGTTTCCTTCTGGGTTTCAAATGAGTAATAACTCACCTGCACCTGGGTTCAAAACAAGGCAATCATTTTGAAAATAACAATACTGCTTCTAAGAATTTTAGGATCCAAATGAATACTGAAGATGAGCTTTATCCCTAATAAACGGTTTTGCTCTCCAGTAAGAAAGACCAAGAATGCCTTAGACACAAAAATTACACCATCAAATTACATACATGCAGCGAAAATACATTACCCCATCTTGTTATTCTTCGCATAGCACGTTTTTGTTTATCTTTTAAAGAACAAAACATTACCAACAACCTGAATACAAGAATGGTAAATAAATCTTTCGAATGGAATTCATGGCAAACCTGAGTCGGAAGATTTTATGACTCTGGGGAAACTATGTAATTGAAAAAGCCAACCTTTAATCAAAAGAAGTCACATTCACAATTCAGTTCAGTAAAATCTTAACTTTGGCAAATACAACATTTATGATGTTAGATGCACTTCTGAGTCGCACTGAAAATTCTCTTGTAACATGGAGTAAAAACAAGAGAGAATAAGTAGCAAAGAAGGGAAATTGGTGAAACATGAGGGTGCTGAGCTGGGTGGGTTCTTTCTTCCTCTTGTCAGTGAAGAAAAACAGAGCATTTCACTTGAATTACATTTTATTAAATTTATAATCGAAATCCTATTTCAGATAAATAATAATTAGGTCCTTTCTTCAAGAACCTCAACAACCTAGTTTCCTCTTAAATACCAACCCAAAAAATGTTTCCATGTCTCTCTAGCCAAGGGACCCCAAACTTACAAAGTACTGGTTTCAAGGTAGCTGTTTAGCTTCATCTTCAAGGGCCCCATCTATCACTTTATTAGACTGACACATTCTGGCTGATAGGGTAAGTAACAACACCAATGAATTTTATGCCAAAGGGTCCAGTTCCCCCATTAACTGTATAAATGGCATGAATCATTACCGATTATGCTTCTCAAGTCAGGAAAAGCAAAATTACCCTTGGGACCAGTATTTATTCCCAATAGAGCAAATTATCAGTATATCCATGATTAAAAGGACACATATTTGTTAAATTTTTCTCTAATACACCTAAGTACTGGCTTGTAAGGGTTGATGATAGATTAGGGACTCGGGCTTAATATCTTTGTTGGCATTCCATCAGTTGGCAATAGAAATATTTACCATTAATAGTTGACAATAGGTAAGAAACTAGGCTTTTAAGTACAAATTCATCCTTCACTTATATCCCTGTGGCCTCTTCATTTATGCGCACAGTGTGAAGTTCTGAAACGATCAATGAAAAGGCCAGTCTAAGGCAAACAATCCAACTCTTTTTGTCTTCTTGATTATTAAGTACCATTTCAATGCCTGTGCTTTCTAGTGAGTTTATCTTTTATACCAACTATTTGGGCTAACCCCATATTTTATCTTTGTATTCCAGATCTTGTCTCTGGTCTTTCAGCCTTCATATTTCCAGTCCTTGACCAGAGAGTCAGGTCATTTGCAGTGACTTCAAAATTTGCAAACAGTTTCATCTGAGTCCATTTCTTCTTACTCATAAAGTAGATAATTATTTACGTGCTTCCAAGTCCTATTATGAGGAGGTTGAATATTTCTCGGTACCATCTTTCAAAGTTACACTTTCATGTAGTTATGATACTTCTATCATCTATCATTAGCCTGCCCACACACATCAAGTCAATTTGAGGTGTTTCCTTCTCGTTTTTCAATTAGTCTTTCCTATTCCTCTTCTCTTCTTGTCTCCCATGTTTTAGCTGAGAGATAGGTGCTAAGATAAGCATTAAGGTAATCTAGACCACACATATCCTCTGGTCCTCTGTCTTAAAGATGCTATTTCCAATTTACAGTAGATTGCCGTTGATACCCACCCAAACTGATGACTTGGTGGGCAATTCTAGATGCATGGTCTCTGTTAGACTGTGTGGCCGAAATGACAGCTGTTTACTTCTACCAGTATGATTATTTACAAAGTTCTTTCCTGTCCTGGACCCCTGCTAAAACTGACCATCTGTGGGTATCCCCTCCCTTGACTTCTTATTTATCCCACCTGAATGATCAGAACTGCCCACACCTCAAATGGGCAGACAGAGGAGTCCACGTGGGGGAGAAAGTGGGGATAAAAAGGACAGTTTGAGAGGGAAGTATAGAGGAGGCATCATCATCAGAGATTCAGCATCAGATTCAGCATTATCATTTGAGCATCATCAAAGCAGCAGCACCAATAGCATCACCAGAGGGAGTTAGTCAACCTGAAGCAGATAGGAAGCTTGGAAAAAGCAGCTGAAAGGGAAACAGAGGCTAAGAGAGCCAGAAGGAGTAGAGAAGTAGTTGCTAGGAAAAGGCTTAGTATAGAGGCCATGTGAGGAGGTGTGCATGGTAGTAGGGACTGTGAAATAAAGCTGGCTGACTCCTGAAACTTCATCTAAGTGCCTTGTTAGTCTCTCTGCCCTCACCCTGCAACCTTCAGACCTGACAGACCATAGGGGCTGTGGGAGCTGGGTCGAGCCCAGAAAGGCCTCACCATCCCCATACTAACACTAGGACTCTTTAATTGACATATTAAAACAACAACCATCTTTAGAATCATATGATATAGAGAAGATATCATAGAATATATAATAATATGATGTATATAAGATGTATGAAGAAAAAATTAGAAATATGAGGAATTATACATCATATATCTATGATATATGTGTTCTACTATATGTGTTCCTAACATATTTTGTAGGATGGGATCATCCAGTACCTAAAAAGCTCAGGGGTTGTCCTGGCCTCTCTGTGACTGTACATGAATATGTGCAAGTTTCTTTATATTGTAGAGACAGTGTCCCAATATGCTTCTACTGTAGAAGCTAGAGGAATCATATATACTGCAAGTATATATGACATATATATATATAATATAAAATCTTTCCCACTGGAGTTCAGATACATTTTTCAGGTGTTCTAGGTCTTAAAACTGGAAATACAGTATTTTATTGAAGTGTTAGATTTCAGTTTTCTTCTTTTCCCTGATTGTTTGTCTTTGATTTAAAAAATGAAATTGGGGGGGCCCGGGAGATAGCATGGAGGTAAGGCGTTTGCCTTTCATGCAAAAGGTCACCGGTTCGAATCCCGGTGCCCCATATGGTCCCCCGTGCCTGCCAGGAGCAATTTCTGAGCATGGAGCCAGGAGTAACCCCTGAGCACTGCCGGGTGTGACCCAAAAAACCACAAAAAAAATGAAATTGGGGGCTGTTGAGATAGTACAGCATCTAAGACGCATGTCTCACACATAACTGACCCAGGTTCAATCCCTGGCACCCAATATGGTCTCGTGATCCCCTGATTTGGAGAAATCTCTAAGCACAGTCAAAAGTAAGCCATGAGAATTACTGCATATGGCCCAAACTCCAAGAAATTAGAAATACCTTCTTGACTTTTATCTGACCCCTCTAGTAATATTATTTATATTATAATAATTATTAATTCATCACTCTCTACTAGTTAAACTTAGAATCCTAGATGTTATGTAATCCCCAAATTTAGAAGTTAATATCAGCACCTGAACTCTATTTTTTTTTTTTTTTGGTTTTTGGGTCACACCCAGCAGTGCTCAGGAGTTACTCCTGGTTCCATGCTCAGAAATTGTTCCTGGCAGACACAGAGGACCATATGGGGCACCGGGATTCGAACCGATGACCTTTTTGCATGAAAGGCAAACGCCTTACCTCCATGCTATCTCCTGGGCCCCAGCACCTGAACTCTAGAGCTTTGGAGTACCTTAATTTTCTTTAGTATCAATGAATTCAACATTGAAACAGGAGGAGACCACCAATGTTAAACAGGCTTTGCTTGTTCTAAGCTTACTGAACAACTGAGTAAGACATCATCACTTTTGTTAGATAGATACTGAGGAAGGAAAATTGTGGGGATGATTTACAGGGAAGATTCTGGAATGCTCTGATTCAGGTCACTGATATGGAGCTCTCCAGGAAAATGTCCATTGAAGGAGTCCCACAGTGGGCAGACATGGCCAGTCATCACCCAGTCATTACCTAAGAATTGTGTGGGAATCAGCAGTAAATTTGAAGCTGCAAATAGGCCTTTATCAGCATGATAGTTTTTAGAGGTATAGTCTTATGCGATGGAGGACCCTAGGTGATTTGTGTGAAGTGAGAAGGAGAAAGGTATCATCTCTGAGAAAGGAATCTGCCATTTTCTCTCTACCAGACTCCACCACTCAGAAAAGTAGCCGTGAAAATAAATCTAAGACTGTGAGCTTTGCTCTGACAAGGAAAGCAAAGTTAGTCCTAGACCTTATTCAAACTGCTTTGGTACCACTACCTTTCCTCACAGAAAAGAGTTTCAAGAGGAAACAAATAGTGAAGTAAAATGAAAAGCAAGAATTTTGGAAGTACTGAGGAAGGGGAGGGAGAGGATAAGAAAGAGAAATGAGGATTGTGTTCAAAAGAGAGTGCTATCTTCTCCAAAGACAGAGAGAGCCCTGATACACAACCCAACATGAAAGTATGAAGGTATATATCTTGAGAGTGTGCTTGGGTTCCATGTAAATGACTGCATCTCCTTTGCTCCTATGTGGTTTCTCTCAAACTGCCTCAAGTGGGGCTTTCTAACTAAGCAAGAGCTCTATTGCTAGGATGGTTGCCAGGTAGAAGGATTGGGGGTAGTTTATGAACTTCTTTGATATCTCTTGCTTGACCCTTTTTCCTTCTGGAGCTTCTCTTATAGTAGTGCACTGGATATGAATATCCAATTTATCTATCTATCAATCTATCCATCTATCTATATGCCTAGTTATATGTAGTGTTCACTGAATCTGCAGTGGCACAGGTGACACAATTATCAATTAACTCCTTCAAATTCTGTCTCTTGGTTACATATATCTCGGTAACTAAAGAATTAATTGCCATAGTATCCCCTTCTTTACCTCCCTACCTGTTCAGTATCTTCATATCAAAACCATAAACACTAACACAGGAACACTATCATAAATATGTTACCTACAGTACTTTAAAAAAAAAACCTTTTCACTGTTGGTATATAATGTTAAAGTTCTTAACTGGTTCTTCATCCTTGCCTTTTCGTTCACCTTTTGATTTCTGTTATTTTACCCTGAGCCTGGCTGATGAGAGAGTGTAACAGTCAGGCACTTGCCTTGCAAGCAGCTGAGTTCAATCTCGAGCACTATGTATTTCCCCCACATCACATAACACCACCAGGAGTGATCCCTAAGTGCAGAGCCAGTAGTTAGTTTTGAGCTCTGCTTGGTGCATGTCCTACCCCAAAC
>PVKC010040835.1:0-12264 GCA_004027635.1 Crocidura indochinensis | reverse complement strand
ATATCCCACCACTGTCTTCTGGCCTTGAGAGTTTCTTGTGACATGTCTGCTGTAAGTCTCAGGTATGCTCCTTTGAATATAATTTCCCTTTTTGATCTTGCTGCATTCAGTATTCTATCTCTATCTGTAGGATTTGTCATTGTAATGATGATGTGTCTGGGGGTGTTTTTCTTTGGGTCTCTTTTGGCTGGTACTCTTCAGGCATGCAGGATTCGATTGCATGTAGTCATTAACTCTGGTATTCTCTTTGATGATGTCTTTGACAGTTGATTCTTCCTGGTGATCTTCTACTTGGGTCTCTGGGACTCCAATGATTCTTTTTTTTTTTTTTTTTGGTTTTTGGTTTTTGGGTCACACCCGGCAGCGCTCAGGGGTTACTCCTGGCTCCATGCTCAGAAATTGCTCCTGGTAGGTACGGGGAACCATATGGGGCACCAGGATTCGAACCGATGACCGTTTGCATGAAAGGCAAACTCCTTACCTCCATGCTATCTCCCGGGCCCCTGACTCCAATGATTCTTATGTTGTTTCTTTTGGGTTTATCAAAACTTCAATTTTCATCTGTTCATCTGAGTACTTTTTCCATTGCCCGATTGTTTGTCATAAGTTTCTTTTCCCATTTCTTCTGCTGTGTTGAGTTTTTGTGCATCACATCTTCCAGTGCTCCAATTCTCTCTTCAGCTGCTGATACCCTGGTGTCGAGGGCATCCACTGAAGTTTTCAGTTGAGCTACCGTGTTTTTCAGGTCTGCTATTTCAGTTTGGAGTTTTCTGAGTTCTCTTTGTGTTCTGTTCTGATCGATCTATGCTTTCTTGGAGTTTTACAAACATATTCCATATTTCTATTTTAAGTTCCTTATTTGAGAGGTTAAACAGAGGGTTGTGATTTTTAAGGTCATCCAAACCATCATCCTCATTCTCGGTGCATAGTGTTTGCCTACGAGCTTTCTGCATTGTCACGCCAGTAGTGTGGTTTTTCCTGCGTGTTGTGATGGGGTTTATTGGCTAGAAAGAGAATTCAGAAAAGACAGCAGCACAGAAAAAGAGTCCCCTCAGTCCACAGTTCCCCCAGTAGAGCGCAGTAGGGTGGAGTCTCCCGTAGGAGGAGCAACCAGCTCTCCAATTGGAAATCTCCTCAGCCAGCCGGTTCTTACTCACTCATTAGTCAGCTGGCAGCCCCAGCATGCAGCAACCTCTGGATTCACTTCCCAGGGCTCTGGTCTTTGGGGAGAGCTCCAAGAATTCAGAAAAGACAGCAGCACAGAAAAAGAGTCCCCTCAGTCCACAGTTCCCCCAGTAGAGCCAGAATTTTTGTCATGATATTATAATGAGCCTTGTCTTCTGAGTCTAATGTAGTATAAAATTACAATGTGGAAGTGGGGTGACCAACCTATATCTCCAAGTACCACTGTGGACACAAAGATCAAGGAGTTATTATAGACATAATAAAATTAAGACATTAAAACTATAGTGAGCACTGTAGTAGGAGTATAAACTTTTTTTTTTTTGGTTTTTGGGTCACACCCGGCAGCGCTGGGTTACTCCTGGCTCTATGCTCAAATTGCTCCTGGCAGGCTTGGAGGGACCATATGGGATACCAGGATTTAAACCACTGTCCTGCATGCAAAGCAAATGCCTTACCTCCATGCTATCTCCAGCCCCCATCTAAACACTTTCAAATGCATTCTGTACCCATTTCTGTGGATAAAAGCATTAGAACATTATTATAAATATCTATAGAGATCAGCTGATAGGATACCTGGTCAAACTAAACAGCAGAATTCATTCTTGATGGGAGATTTAATCCATTGACATTAAGGAAACTATTGACAGAAAGGACTGTTGTGCCATTATATTGTGTAGAGTTGTTACAATTGGGGGTTTGTTTTGTGTAATTGCTCATTTAGGGTCAGTTTGGTTAGCGCGGATATTGCAAGTTCTTTTTTTTCTGAGAATGTTTTTAATCTTCCCTCCTACGTAAATGAGAGTTTTGCTAGAGAGTGGACTCTGCGTTGAAAGTTTCTTTCATTCAGTAGTTTGAATATGTCATTTCACTCTTTTCTTGCCTGGATTGTTTCAAATGGAAGATCTGTTTGATTCTTATCTTGTTTCCTTTATACTTGAGGTTTTTATCTTCACTATTGCTTTAAAGAGTAGATCTCTCTGTTTTTTGCCATTTGGATTAGCAAATGTCTTGGTGGTGTTCTGTTATGGTCTATTGTTTGGCACTCTTTTTGCCTCTTGGATTTGTAGAGAAACCTCTTTCTCAAGGGTGGGGAAGTTCTCTGCTAGAATCTCCCTATTTACTTGTTCTTCCCCACTCCTGTTTTCTTCCCCTTCTGGAATTCCTATAATTCAGAGATTATTTCTCCTATCTTTGTTCATTAAGAACCTTACATTTTCTCCCAGGGTTTTGTCTCTCCATATTTTTTACTTCTTTATCCCAGCTGGCTTGTAATTTGTCTTCAGATGTGTCTGTGGGATGTTCCACCTGTGTAATTCTACTATTATGGCTTGATAACATGTTTTTTAGTTCCTTCAGTTTCAATTGTATATATTCTCTCATCTTCTTAAAGAGTTCTTTTTTGAGTTGGTTGAATTTTTCATGTATACATTTCTTAATTTCACAGGCTAGTGACTCCTTGATTTCATAGTTAAACCATTAAATGTTGATTTTAGGTCCTCATTTATAAGGTGCAGGCATTTGGGTGGCCTTGGAGATTTGCCAGGATTTCTCTCCATATCCCCCACAGTAGATGCCTTCTTTATTCCCCATTGAACTTTGCATTCAAACTTTGCATCTTCGAGGTTTGGGAAAATGAGGGCTGATGGGAAGGAAGGAAGGATGCTGGGAAAGACCCAAAAAGACAGCCCAATTGCGTTTGATGGAAGGGATTAAGAAATGAGGTTTCCTAATCCCTGCCCAGCACCAACCTGGCTGGCCCCAAAGGGCCGATGAACAGTGAAGGCACTGGAACCCAGGAGACCTTAGTATCTTTTCTCTGCCCTCAGCTGCTCATCAGCCTTCCCTGACTGCTCAAGTATATTCCCCACTCCTTGGACCCCATCACCAGTGTGTTCTGGGTTTCATTATAGAAATCCGTCATCTCCTGGCTGTTGAACCATGACCCAGCCAAGCGGCCCACAGCCACAGAGCTGTTGAAGAGCGAGCTGCTGCCCCCGCCACAGATGGAGGAGTCAGAGCTGCATGAGGTGCTGCACCATACCCTGGCCAACGTGGATGGCAAGGCCTATCGCACCATGATGGGCCAGATCTTCGCCCAGCGTGTGTCTCCTGCCATTGACTACACCTATGATAGTGACATACTAAAGGTAAGCTCGGGCCACATTATGAAAGGAGAGGAAAATTTGACCTGGGCCAGGGGAAGGATATAGTCCTTTAATGTGAATTTCTTCAATGCCACCAACAAGTTCTTTTGTATCTTGCCCCCTCCTTTTGTAACTGCCACAATTGTGATGGCTGGGACTCATCTAGATGCCTGAATGGTGCTCCCACACTTTTTTCTTTTTGTTTCTAATTTTGGGCCAATCCCTGCAATGCCCAGGGGTTACTCCTGGCTCTAAGCTCAGAAATTACTTCTGGCAGGCTGGGAGGACCAGGTGGGATACTGCAGATCGAACCCGGGTTGGCTGCATGCAAGGAAGATGCCCTACCTGCTGTGCTATCACTCTGGCCCCCTCCCCACACATTTTTAGCTGCAGTGCTTTCTGGGGCCTGCACATCAAGCTGTGGTGCTTGCGCTCACTGGGGTTTGTCTCCTTTAGTGGAGGGGCTTGCTCAGGAGCACCTGATGGAGATTTATGGTTGTCGTACTCACATGAGTATTCGCCAGAGGTCACACTTCCTGGCCTTGGCATTTGCACATCTTTTTAGTTATGGGGCTTCTTGGGGGTTGCTCCCTTTTTTGTGGTACTTAAACATTGCTGGCTACAGTGTGTCTGGAAATCAGTTGGCAGTATTGGTGAAATTACAGACCGCATGTTGGACCACTGGAGATTGAACAAATAACTGTGTGCTTGCCTATCAATGTGCCGTATACCCTCACACTGCACTGTTCCACCGCACCTGTCACTGTAAGCCCTTAATTTTGGGGGGATGGGGGGGTAGGGTTGCTGTGTGCCTGGCCAGCAACCTGCCACTGTCCCTGTCTGGCCCTGCCTAGATGCTATTCTTAGAAGATAATCTAGATGACTAGTTTTAGAGTGGTGATTGGTCAAAAGAAATAAAGATACATTTTAAGTTTTGTTTGTTTTGTTTTTGGGCCACACCCAGCGGAGGTGCTCAGGGGTAACCCAGGGGTTACTCCTGGCTCTCTGCTCAGAAATCGCTCCTGGCAGGCTCGAGGTACCATATGGGATGCTGTTGGTCCTGGGTCTGATGCCTGTTGCCCCCTTGCAAGGCAAACGCCCTACCACTGTGCTATCTCTCCGGCCCCACATTTTAAGACTTTTAATAAATATCCAGAATTTCTGTATAAGACATTGCACATTATTTGCTTTTTTAAAGAGCATTTGTATTTTATTCAGAGTGACGTAGATTTAAAAAACATTTTTATTTTACTTAAAAACATGTTTTTAGTTTATTAATTTCATTTTTTTTTTTGGTTTTTTTTGGGGGGGTCACACCCGGCAGTGCTCAGGGGTTACTCCTGGCTCCATGCTCAGAAATTGCTCCTGGCAGGCACGGGGGACCATATGGGGCACCAGGATTCGAACCGATGACCTTTTGCATGAAAGGCAAATGCCTTACCTCCATGCTATCTCCCGGGCCCCTTTATTTTATTTTTAATAATATCTTTATTTAACCAACATGGTTTTTGTTTTTTGTATTTTGAGTCATACCCGGCAACACTCAGGGGTTTCTCCTGGCTCTACACTCAGAAATTGCTCCTGGCAGGCTCAGGGGACCATATGGGATGCTGGGATTCAAACCACCGTCCTTCTGCATGCAAGGCAAATGCCTTACCTCCATGCTATCTCTCCAGCCCCTAAGTACCATGATTACAAACATGTTTGTAGTTGGGTTTCAGTTATAAAAAAAACAACACCCCCTTTCCCACCACCAATGCCAGATCTCCTTTCTCTCCCACCCCCTACCTATATTCGAGACAGGCATTCTGTTTCTCTCACTCATTACAATTGTCATTGCTTATTGTTACTATAGTTATTTCTCTAACTGCACTCACCACTCTTTGTGGTAAGCTTCATAACGTGGGCCAGTCCTTCCAGCCCTCATCTGTATTGTCTCTGGGTATCATTATAATACTGTCTTTTATTTTTCTTACATCCCACAAATGGGTGAGGCTATTCTGTGTCTATTTCTCTTTCTGACTTATTTTACTCAGCATAATAAGTCCTTAACTTAAGGTCTACATGTGCAAAATATGAGCTTGTTTGTTATTCTGGGACAGAGACCCCACTCTTTATTATCTACTTGAAGGGGTTTCTGAACCATCCTCACCTCAAACCACCCAGAGATGAAGATATTTTCAGGTACTGAATCCTGATCCAGCTTCCCAAAGAACAAAACATTCATCTAGCCTTGATGTTGTTCAAGCTCCTAAAACTGGGCAGTGCACCTCAGAATCACCTGGAGATCTTTTGACAATCTAGATGCCTTGTGACATGGAGTCTCCATGTGACTTGGAAGTGATGTGGAGACACTTCATAGATATGTTTTAGGAACCAAAGAGCAAAGTGAGCTTCAAGTGCATGTTGGCCTGCACGAGTTCTGAGCTCCACCCTGCATCAGATGGTCCTGTGTACCACCCAGAGCAACCCCTGAGCACAAAGCTGGAAGTAACCCTGGAGCACTTTCAGGTGTGACCCCCCCAAAAAAAACAACAACACTGAAAAAATAATTTAAAAGTGGAGTAGGAGGGGCCAGAGAGATAGCACAGTGGTAGGGGTAGAGTGTTTGCCTGCAAGCAGCCATCCAGGTCAGACAGTGATTGGAATCCCGCCAGGAGCAATTTCTGAAAGCAGAGCCAGGAGTAATCCCTGACCGCTGCTGGGTGTGGCCCCCCCCAAAAAAAAAAAAAACCAGAAAAAGTGGAGTAGGAAATAGTTTTAAGACCCTGACAGCATCGCATCCCCACCCTATCTCTAAGCACTTCTGATGTGTCGTAACTGGTGCTCCTCCCAATGCTGCTGGTCAAAGCACCATATCTGAACACCCTGAAAGTAGCTACTATGAAGATAATTTTTTCAAGGGCCTGACAGCTAGCTCAATAGAGTTTCGTGCTTGCCTTTGTAAGTAGGGTTCTATCCCTGGTACCATTTGTGTCATGAGCACTGCAAGGAGTCTGGGTTTGGCTAAAATAAAAAATTGGGGGGGTGACCCTAGAGATAGTATAGTGGTAGGGTGTTTGCCTTGCACACAGCAACCCAGGACAGACCTGGGTTCAATTCCCGGCATCCATATGGTCCCCTGAGCCTGTCAGGAGAAACTTCGGAGTTCAGAGTCAGGAGTGACCCCTGAACACTGCCGGGTATGGTCCCAAAACAACAACAAAAATAAATAAATAAATAAATAAATAATAAAAAATAAAAGTTTTGATATATGATTTTTATAAAAGAAGGGGAAGAAGCATTAAGTTTTATAGAAGAGATGCATAGATTTGGGGCCATAAAGTATTGGTTGGCAATATTAGATATTTATAGGATTCTAGGCGACTTTTTTTGTCTTCTTTATGTTGGTCTGTTTCTAACATTTTCTAAAATAGTGAGTATGGCCCTCCTTTTATCATGAGAAACAGCAAAGAGCAATAAAATATGCCAGTGCAGAGTTTTCCCACCCACCGTGCACTTCAGTGGTGTGGACTGGAACTAGTAGCTGATCTAATCCCCAAGAACCCATATGTATTTGACTCTTCTCTCTGAAAGGCTTTGATAACAGTGGCTGAGAACTGGAACTTTGACCTGCTTCAAGTAACACCTGGTGCCATTTGGTCTTGCCATTTGTTTGGGCTTTGATGATGACATTTTAATGGGTCATATTTCAGGGCAGCTTCTCCATTCGAACAGCCAAGGTCCAACACCACGTGTGTGAAGCCATCATCCGTATCTTTAAAAGACATGGTATGTGCTTTTAAAATAAATCATACTACTTCTAAAGGACTTTTAACTTATTATTAGAAAGTACTCTTAATGGTTCAGGTGTAACCATAATTTACTTTCATGTTGCTTTTTCATTTTTATTGGGGTGGGGGGTGTGTGCCAGGAAGCAAACCCAAGGCCTCGTTAAGGCAAATGCTCTACTGCTGGACTATAAGCTTGGTCACATTTTACTTTAAATTAAGCTATGAACAGTTGTCGGAGTATAAAGTTTTGAGTGAGGAACCTTCCAAGTGTAGTTTTTATGAAACCAAGGAACCTCTCCCACCATAATCTAATAACTGGAACAAAGGTTCAGTGCAGAGGTCTAAGGATGTGGGACTGCTACAGATCACCCGGGTCACACCATCAGTGCTTGGATGCTTCCGTGACTGAATATAAGAATGCCAGGACATTAAATTAAATCGGGGGTCCTCAAACTTTTTAAACAGGGGCCCAGTTCACTGTCCCTCAGACCATTGGAGGGCCAGACTATAGTAAAAACAAAAATTACGATCAAATTTCTATGCACACTGCATACATCTTATTTTGATTTGAAGAAACAAAACGGGAACAAATACAATATGTGGCCCGTGGGCCGCAGTTTGAGGACCACTGAATTAAACAATGCCAGGACGTTAAACAAGTGTTTAATGGAGATCAGCTGCATGTAAGTTCAGCACCTTTTCCTCTGTACTATCTCTTTAGCACCTTGCACCTAAAACTTAACAACTCCACTTGATGAGGAGAAGCAGATTTAAATATAGTACATTGTGTCTGGAAAGCAGTTGATGGATCAGAGAGATAGTACAGGAGGGAAGGTTCTTTTCCTTTCTTGTGCCTTACCTTACTTTGAATCCCTGGTGTCACGTTTGATTCACCAAGCTCTACCAGGAGTGATTACTGAGTAAAGACCTAGGAATAATCCCTGAGCACCTTCAGACATAGCCCAAAACAAACCAAAAATAAAATAAAATTGGTTTGTAAAATAAGAAATGTGGGGGGCCGGGCGGTGGCGCTGGAGGGTAAGTGCTTGCCTTGCCTGCGCTAACCTAGGACGGACCGCGGTTTGATCCCCCGGTTCCCCATATGGTCCCCCGTGCCTGCCAGGAGTGACTTCTGAGCGAATAGCCAGGAGTAACCCCTGAGCGTCACTGGGTGTGGCCCAAAAACCAAAAAAAAGGAAAAAGAAATGTGATTAAATGATAGCACAGTAAGTTAGGTGTTCAGCTTGCAGGCAGCCACTCTGGGTTCAATCCTCAGTGCCACATATAATTCTCCAAGCCCACAAAAAATAAATAAATTACATTAATAATTACATTAATGTAATAATAAATAATAAAGTAAAAGTAAAGAATTATAGTTAAATATTACAAACTAAGCATGGGATAAGCTCTTTATTCTAGAATTAATTGATGAATTTGATGATGAAATAAGTAGCCAGAGTAGGTTACTTGTCTGTCAGTCTTCTGTTTTTTTGACGTTGCCTCTTAGAGTGTGAACCTGATGGCAGCTTTTCTAATTTGGTCCAGGAGCTGTTCAGTTGTGCACCCCTCTACTGCTGCCCCGAAATAAGCAGATCTATGAGCACAATGAAGCCGCCTTGTTCATGGACCACAGTGGGATGCTGGTGATGCTTCCTTTTGACCTGCGGGTAAGGTGGGCACTCTGCGGGCAATGCTGATACCACTATGTCTGGGCATGGAGTGTCACATGGATCCGAGGATTGCTCCAATGGTTACTGCATACCCTGGGCATATGTTCTGAATGTCACTTACAGGCAACATTCAGCATTACTGACATCTTACTAGCCTCTGACCTATGGACACGCACCTTGCTAATGACAAAAAAGGCTTATGGCAAGTGTCACCCCTGCCCCCCGAGACTGAATGAAAGAATAAAACAAGTTAAACAGGATAACTCAGACAAATACAAGGAGCTGCCCCTTTACTTCCGATCAGGTTTCTAAGCATGTTAATATCTAAAACTCAGTTTTTTCTTTCTTTTCTTTTTTTCTATCTTCCAGGTGTTTTTTTGTTTGTTTGTTTTAGTGCTAGGTATGAGCCCAGGACTTCCTACAAATGAGGCATGTGCCCTACCACTGAGCCAAATTCCTGACAGGACGTTATGATGGCAGGTGTGCTCACCTTGGTTGCCAAATGTTGCTCACGCTTGCTTCTGAGCCATGAGGTTCTAATTGACAATAGCACCCTGGCCTGTCACTCAAGCAGACTGTGTCAGCTGCTAGCAGTCCATCTGGGACATAGTGCATAAGTTAGAAATACCTGTCATGAGTAGAAGACTCTTACAAATGGAAAAAAGAGCACAAGATTTAACTAGGCAGTTTCCAGAAGAGAAAAGACACAGGGATGACAAACTTCTGAAAAGACGTTCAATCTCAGAGATACAGGGAGTATATTGCAAAACAGCAGAATTGTAGCTTCAACAATTAAACGGGGAAATCATTATATTTAATCCCTGGAGAAGGAAGGGACCATAAGTACATTTGTATGTTACCAATGGAGATGTAAATAGCTAAATATGTACAGAAAGTATTAAATAAAAATTATGAATTTTGATACCCATTGATTTTGGTTCAGTCCCTGACACTACATTTGTTCCCTGAACACCACTAGCAATGGAAGGGGAGAGAAAGAGATATATAGATTCAGAGAAATAGAAAGTGCTGAGAGAAGAGAAGGACACACAAAGATAGAAAGGATGTACAACCACTAAGGGGTTGTATGACTTCCTCATCACAACATCTTTGCCAATTGAAGCATTTAGAGATTGTGTCAGGAGTGATAGAGACCAACAGTAAATATGCTGCAGCCTTCAGAATTGTGTACTTTATTTCGGGCAGCCACTCTTGATTATTACTTAGACTGGGGGTAGTGTTAAAGGTCCTTAGTGGACTATAGGATTGAACTCAGGGTTCCTTACAGTAAAACATGTGCGCAGGTGAAGGATACCCTTAAATAGATGGACTTGAGGGCTAGAGAGATAATAAATGGATTAAGGCACCTGCTTTGCACACAGCCCACGTAGGTTCAGTTCCCAGCATTGCATATAGTCCTCAAACCCTACTAGGAGAGATCCCTGAGCACAGGGCCAGGTCTAAGCCCTGAGTACAGCCAAATATGGTCTTCCCTCTCATACTCCTCCCAAGGAAATGTCAAATTGAACTTTGTAAAGGTATGTGGTAGATAGATAGTAGCCTAAGAGAGCTCAATGGGTTGTGCCCATGCTTTGCACACAGAAGACCTGGGTTTTGTCCCCAGTGCCGTACGATTCCCTGAGAACCTTCAGGAATGAACTCAGAGCCTAGGAACTGCTGGATGTGACTTAAAAAAGTAAATGAGTCAATAAATAAAAATAAGAGTGTTGTAGTTATCATATCATGATGTTTGAAACTTTGTTTTATCAGGTTCCTTTTGCAAGATATGTGGCAAGAAATAACATAATGAATTTAAAAAGGTGAGATACTCTGGGATGGAATGGGGAGATAGTGATATATTGGGCCCCCTGCCTGGCACACAGGCCTTAAATTCAAACCTGACCACTGCATGGTCCCTGAGCACAGCTTGGAAAGACCCTCAAAATAAAAAAGGTTGCTATAGATGCTTCAATGCACTTGTAGATGTGGAAAAGAAATCAAGGAGGAATGTTGACTGTGATCCTCTTACTTAAAAAATTGAGCTTGGGGGCCCAGGAGCTAGCATGAAGGTAAGGCGTTTGCCTTTCATGCAAAAGGTCATCGGTTCGAATCCCAGTGCCCCATATGGTCCCCCGTGCCTGCCAGGAGTAATTTCTGTGCATGGAGCTAGGAGTAACCCTTGAGCACTGCCGGGTGTGACCTAAAAAAAGCAAACAAAAAAAAAAAAATTGAGCTTGGAATATGTTCCAAAAGCCCAAGCTGAGAGATTCTTCCAGGCTGCTGATTCTGGCTGTCGAATTCCTCTGCAAGAGTTGTAGCCCTCGTGTGAACTCTCAAAAACCTCCACAACCTGTTCTCTACCTCTAAATATTCCCAAGCATCCTATTTCACAAACAGTTGCTTGTAAAAAAAAAAAAATCTTTAGACTGCTTTGGTTGCAGATGGGCCCCTTTTATAGTTTAACTGGATGGACAGATGACCAGTTATCTCTGTGGGAAAATTACCTGCACTGGCAAGTGAGCAAAAGAGAGAGAAGTGACATGAGGGCACAGGGATGCTGAGCAAGAAGCCTCTTGGGACATTGTGCCTAGGAGTGGTTTTCTGAACCTTTAGCCTCCACAGGACGCAGACATCCAGCTATCCACAGACTCTGGACAGTGAGACAGCCCCTCTCCGCTTTTTGGGTTTTGTTTTTGAGTCACACCTGGTGGTGCTTGGGGTTTATTCCTGGCTCTGCACTTTGGGATCACCCCTGGTGGGGTTTATGGAACCATATAGGATTCCAGGAATGGAACCTGGGTTGAACACATACAAGGCAAGTACCCTCTCTGCTTTTCTATTGCCCTGGCTCCAAGAGACACCCCGTTTTAAAACCCCTTTATCCAGGAGTTAGAGAGATTGTTTAGTGCAGGAGTCTCAAACTCGAGCAGGCCGCAAGCGGCCCTCCATACAACATTTTGTGGCCCTGCCCTAGAGGAATCTTTTTTTGTTTTGTTTTGTTTTAGTTGTTTGGGCCACACCCCCCAATGTTCAAGGCTTACTACTGACTTTGCACTTAAGAATCACCCCGACTTTGCCTCCTGCGACCCGCAGGTAAATTGAGTTTGAGACCCCTGGTTCTTAGTGTATAAGGCACTTCTTGCCTTGAACACAGCTGACCCAGGTTTGATCCATTGAGCCTCCAGGTGTGATCTCTGAGCTTAGAGCCAAGAATAAGCCCTGAGCACCATCAGGTGTGGCCCATAAACCAAAGACTAAAAATTAAAGGTCTAAAATTTTTGAATAATAAAATCATAAATTAAAACCCCTTTCTCGGGGCCTGGGAGATAGCATGGAGGTAAGGCGTCTGCCTTTCGTGCAAAAGGTCATCAGTTCGAATCCCGGTGCCCCATATGGTCCCCCGTGCCTGCCAGGAGCAATTTCTGAGCATGGAGCCAGGAGTAACCCCTGAGCACTGCCGGGTGTGACCCAAAAACAAAAAACAAAACAAAA
>PVKC010040834.1:0-12309 GCA_004027635.1 Crocidura indochinensis | reverse complement strand
AAGATGTTAATATAGATTCAAAGGGAGTTTTTATTCTGGAAGAGATATTTCAAAGCTTTTAGATAGTGTATTAGTATTCATTGCCACAAGGGTAACACCTGAGTTCTCAGCCTCCAATAATAATGAGTCATCCAAACTAAAAGTCCCATCATAATCCCTCTGTATAGCATAGTATCTCTACAGTCTCTGCCTCTTTAATCACGTGTGATGGATTCAGCTCATAAGTCAAAGAAACTTGATGGCAGTTGGCATAGAAAGAAGGACCAAAAACAGACCAATTGAGATAGGTTTTAATTTTGCTGTATGTGTTCCACATTAGCAAGTTTTAACTGATATTAAGATTAGAGAGGTTCCCATGAGAGCACTTGTGAAAAACTTTATCAAACTCTCTAGAGCTTGTTGGAAAGAACTAAAGGAAAAAGTATATATCTTTATTGTTTTTAGTTTATAAGGAATACGTTAGTAACATCCATCCAGAGTCTTCTTATTTTTCATAAACACACAAACTTTACTGAACAGTGTTCAGTAAGCCTGGATAACCCTCCTGGAAAATTTCAGGCAACTGGCTGGTAAAAACTAGAGGATTTAGTGCTTTCTAGATATTGTGATGATTTTCAGGACTCTAATATTATCCATGCAATTGTTGGAAGCTCCTATGGCTGCAAGTAGTAGTCCTTGGGACCTTCAGAATTATACGAGTGAATCCCCAGTTGATTTTGAGCCAGTTATAAAACCACAAGGTACTCACTTTACCCCTTGGCACTCTTTATGACTATCATGCATTGCAGTTTATTCTAGGGAATATAAAATAAGTTGTTTTATTTGTTTTTTGAAACCACTATATTTTAGTGTCATTATGAATGCCATGGCAAATAACAATCCAAATGAAACTGATTTTTTTCTTCATGAACAAACCATAAACATAAATGAAAAAGCATAAGCATGAGAACAATCTTTTTAAGATGTTACTACTACATAGTAAATTGTTAGTCTTTAATTATTTAAGTCAAATTAGCAAAGATTTATGCTTATCCAAACTACAAATACCATATTAATGGGTAACCTCATGGATAAAAGAAACAATAACATTCTATTTTCTTTATAAATGTTAAGGGCTAATTTTAAAATAACTCAAAAGAGCATCATCAGTGAATTATTTTATTACAAAGTGCATTCTCCACTCATTTTACTATTTTACTACCATCTGGAACTATAATTTTACTTCTAAGTAATGATTCCATCACAATGGACAGTTAATTTAATTAAGCTCAGGGTTAAATATTGCTATCAAGAAATTATTCATAATTCACTAGTAACAACAGGTAATTTTCCTGAATATTTAATATTAGGATGTACCCTTTGATTGGAGTCTATAAATTGTTACTCTTAAAACAACAAATTATTGGATCAAATAATTCTAGGTTGGCTCAAAGTATCTTCAATATTTTAATTTATTGGATATTATCTAGGTTAATAAAGTTAAAATGAGACATATTTTTCAAACAAATATATTGTTATTAATCTTGGAATTGCTATTTGTTTGATTCTGGTAGTCTGGAATAACTGGGGTTTTTCTTTACTTTTATTATAAAATGCACATACACATATTCTTGATTGGTTTCAAGCATAAGATAGAATATATAAAAAATACAGAAACTTGACATTAATGTACTTAGAATCCAGTAAATTTATCCAGTAAAAGAATATTTATGAACCATACACAGATTACATACATGGTATAACTTTAGGGCCTTAAAGGGGAAAAAACTTATTTGCAACCCAAAATATCTTTCAGACTTTTTTTTTGTGGTTGCAAATTTATTTCATGAGTCAGATACGGAGTAGAGTAGATGAAGCACGTGTGTTGGAGATGACCTACCAGATTCATTTCCAATATCCCTATATGATCCCTAAGTCACTCCAGGAGTGAGTACTGAGCAGAGAGCTAAAGGGAGTAAGTCCTGACCACCACTATTTGTGGGAAAAAAAGAAAAAAATTAAATGGTTGTTTGTAACATATAAAATAATAGTAATTAAAGTCATCAGTCAAAAAGACTTACTATCAAAGATCAATAAAGCAGAAAAAGAACAAAAAATCTTCTGAAGAAGAATTAATTTATGATCTAAAGAAGTCTGTTGTGGTCTGTGATTTATAAGTAGAGGGGAGGATAAAATAGATGTGTTAAAAGAGACAGGACTCAGATTCTGATAGTTTTATTTATCATAATAAACTCTACACATTTTAATTGACAGCACCTTTTTATCGCAAAATATTCAGATGATGTTAGAACTCTGCAGGAGAACTATATATTGTACATCATGGAAACAAAAATTACTGATATCTAAAGTCAATGAAGTGTACAGAATTGCAGACAGATTTTAGAAGAATGTCTAGGCTTAAAAGAGACAGCATTACAATTGTGCTTTCCATTGTAAAATATCTGACATGAAGGTAGGTTATAGTCATCACATAGAGTGACTTAAAAGTCTATTTCAAACTGAAGATCTTCCTAGGATTTGAACAAAAAGTAAAATAAAGTTCGATATCTAAAGCAAGTTAGAATTTAAGGTAATACTTAGATTATGAAGTACTCCTTAGAGCACAATAGTAATCTGAGCAGTCATAACTCAAGATTATATGAAGATAAAAGCATATTTTATCAAACATTGTATGTAAATATCTTACTGACACTTAAATTATAATTGTGGAAATCAGAGTCAATGCATTTGACTATAACAGAGAGCTAACAATTCATCACTAAGATGGTTTTCTGAAAAGGTGGATTTATAAAATCTTCTATATATAGCATTTAAATGCTTCAATATTTTAATGTTATTTGAACAAACAGCATGAAATACATTTTATTAATGAAGTTTAATTGAATAAAATTTTAGGCAGTATTGCAGTCATAGTTCTCTAAGCAAGTTTGCTAGGTTTTACTCTGGTCAAAGTTAAACTAATAAAATTTAATAGAACAGGAGTCTCAAATGTCTATGAAGATAAATATCAGCTTAAATGTTTACTTATTTGATGAAATTAATATCCATAAATTATTTTAGTTCAATAAATATTTTTCTTAAAAGTAGTAAAATTGGAAAAACAATAATTCATAATTTTGAGCATTCTGATCAGAAAATAGTTATAATCTTTAAAGCATTCAATATGTACTAGAACTCGAGGCATTACATTGAAATAGCTCAAATAAAGACTCAAACATTTTCCTTTGTAAGTTTAAATATATATTCCCATATGAACAATATTGGACTCTGAAATTATCATATCTTTGGAAGGTTGTTCTGTTGTATATAAACACTATGAAGATATTTATTTATAGATTTTAAATATTTATGCTTATGTTGAGATGAATTCACAGGAAAAACAGAAATACCACAAATATCTGTATAAAGAAATCAGTATAGATATCATATCTGTATAAAGGTCTTTCTGGAGAGAATTATCATATCTGTATAGAAATACACCTAACCATAGTAGATAAGGATTAACTAACTGATAACATTTTCAAATCTTGAGTATGGCCTTACATGCATATTTAGCCACAGAAGTTATCTAAGAGATTCCTGAACCAATATGAGAGAGCAAATGCAATTAATGTAAGTCAAATAGTTTCCTTATCTGATGTTTCCAGTTATAAATGCTAATCAATTTATAAACAAAATCAGTCTCAAATAATTTATAGCCACCTGTACATGCTTTGAAAGGGAAAATGGGTTTTGCTTGACTGCTATTAAAATAATTTGTGTAGGGGCCGGAGAGATGGCATGGAGGTAGGGCATTTGCCTTTCATGCAGAAAGACTGTGGTTCAAATCCCGGCATCCCATATGGTCCCCAGAGCCTGACAAGAGTGATTTCTCAGCATAGAGCCAGGAGTGTGACCCCTTAGCGCTGCCGGGTGTGACCCAAAAACAAAACAAAACAAAAAATTATTTGTGTCATATCATTATGAGCATGGACTACAAAAAAAATTATGTTTCTGGACCAAAGAGTAAAAAAACATTAAAAAAAATAATTCCAATTTCTTTGTATGACTCAGATTTTAAAAAATGTATTTTTTATTTTAAGTGTCATGTCCAGAGGTAAATAATTTTAAAGAAGTCAGGAAAATCTCATAGAAAGAATAAACAGTAAAAGGTACCATTGAAACCCTAGTAAGAAGTGAGATATCTGTCAATTATCAACATATTTTATCAACAAATACTCCACATTATCTAGGATTTGGATAAATTTGATAGAATAAATCTAAATAATAAAAGCCTGTATAAAAAACTCCACATAATTAAAAGTTTTCTAGTGGTCCTTGTATATAAATTAAAGGTAAGGTAAGACATTTTATTAATAAGTGTTTCTATATTATATATTCAAATATATGTGTACATATTTGAAAATCATTAAAAGTCAGAACTTGAATTCATACCTTAATTAGAACTCGCTATCTTTACTCTGCATCTCACCAAGACACATATGAACTGCAAGATAGGTCATCATCATTATTATTCAGTATTTATTATAGAAACTGTCAGTTTGTTTTCTTAACAGACATTTGCCTTTTGAATATTGGTTTTCACTATACTAACTGAAAGGACCAATTCAAAAAAAAAATAATTAATCAATCTGTTCATTTTAATACTGATTTATTTGAAAACATACATATAGTATTAAATCCTACATTTTAACAGTGTTTGAGTAGCAAAAGAGTGAGTCTAAGTGCTATTAAAATATGAATTTTTATTTCATAAACAAAAAAGATTAAAATAAAATGCAGCTAAGATGAATCCTCTTCTTGCTGTAAGTGCTATTAAAATATGAATTTTTATTTCATAAACAAAAAGATTAAAATAAAATGCAGCTATGATGAATCCTCTTCTTGCTGTCTCTTTTAAATTAAGAAGCTTGAAACAGTATTCATGACAGTAGTCAAAATATTCTCTCACCTACCCCGCTATCTTCTCCTTATAAGCCTTTGAAATAATACTGTCTACAATTACAGCATCATTTGTTATGCATGACATAATAGACTGAAAATATTAAGAGGTATTATCATTACTTTTGTCCTTTGTTCTTTCAAGCCAGAATATTGCATACTTCTTTACTTTGACATTTATTGCTTTTAGATTGGTAATAGAATGGTTTGTGTTGCTCATTATCTTGAATGATGATAATATTAGAGGCTGGGGATTCTGTGTTCTCTGTTAAATAAAGTAAAGATTTCATATAATTTAGCAAAGGTTATTACTGGACAATTACCCAGAATACAGTTCAAGTATAATAAAGTTTTGTCATATCCAGCCTTAAATAGAAAATTTACTGTGATTTTTAGGAAATTGGATTAGGTACTCTGGTTGTATAATTTTGGCTGCAATTTCTTTCTTTTAACATATTCATCCAGTTCATATATAAAAATCATAGTAGAATAACTTGCATCTAATACTAGATAAAATAAAATGTAACTCATTGTCAAGTTGTTTTATTTTATTTAATAAAATATATTATTAAATTTTAGTCGCATAATAGTGGGAACCAATGTCTTACACTTTTTCATGATACATAACAATGTTTTTTGAGGCATCTTCAAGTTCTGAAAGCTGCAACAAATATTTATAAATTTTTAATTAAAAAAAGAGACTTTAGTAAGTAGAAGTTTTTTCCAGATGGAATCCAACTAATAATGCCTGTGATAGAGCACTATATATAATATATATATAATTATACATGCTATTGTTATATAGCTATGCATGTATATATATGGGTGTGTTTGTATATATATATATATATATACAGCTATATAACAGTAACATGTAACATAGGGTATGGAATTATATAAATGGATAAATATCCAACCCTTGGAATAAAATCTATGTTAATGTTATTAAAAGAGAAAACACAAAAATATGTATTAAAAATAAGCAAAATAAACCAAACTAATAGTTACTGGTATATAAGTATAATCTGTTATTAGTCTGTTATTTACTAGCTACTATTGGAAAATAGGGCACAACATTCTTGTGAATAAAATGCTAACAATAATTGTTTATTATAAATGTTAGGGTATTTGGAATACTTGCTAATCTATATACGAATGTAAATAACTTAGAGAAACTTGAATGCAACGCTTCTGGAAGAAAGCAAGGCTTACTTGACCAATGTCAAATGATACAACGATAATGTGACTCTATAAAAAATATGACGTGGGGCTGGAGTGGTGGCACAGCAGTGGCACAGTAGTAAGGCTTTTTTGCCTTGAACGTGTGTGGCCAAGGACAGACCATGGTTCGATCCCCTGGCCTCCCATATGGATTCCCAAGCCGGGAGCAATTTTTGAGCGCATAGCCAGGAGTAACTCCTGAAAGTCACTGGGTGTGCCCCCCAAAACACACACACACACACACACACACACACACACACACACACACACAAAACACAAAACAAAAAGAATTTAAAAAGCACTAGGATTGTTGAACTAAAGTTAATGGATTATAAATAAGGAATACATTTAAATTTACAATATTTCAATAAGTTTCTAATAAGTTTAAAATCTTATATTCATAAAGAATTTTATAATTTATGTTATCTTTTTAGTAACAGCAACTTTATGGGGCCAGAATGATTGCACAGTCATAGGGTGTTTGCCTTGCATGTGGCCAACTCAGGATGGACATACGTTCGATTCCTGACATTCCATATGTTTTCCAAAACCGGGAAGGAGCAATTTCTGAGTGCAGGGCCAGGTAACCCCTGAGTGCAGCCTGTGTGCCCCAAAACAAACCAATAAAAAATGTAACTTCTCCTTAATCTATTAAGTGAATTATTATGTATTCAAATAAAATATTTCTAATATTCCATTTATACAATTTGCCACATATTTAGTACAGTGACTGACAAGTATGAAAATATATCATTCGAAATGAATATTTGAGAAAAGATTAATATACATACTGATTTCTATACATTTTGAGTAAGTCAATATAATAATTGGTCTAAATCAAACCAGCATGATTTTCATAGGTTTTTCTAGGTAAACAGTAACAACACTTTAAATGATGATTAAAATCGTATGCGAAAGTGCTTTATCAAAAGTACTTAATATTTATCAAGTAAATGTTGAATGGCTAAACTTGTGCTTTTTTTTCTCTTTCAGCAATGCTACAAGTGAGGTGCAGTCTACCCAAATTTGGGGTGTTGTGTTTAATAGTAGCTGGAGTTAATTATTGATAAAATATCATCTAACAACACTACAGGAAGTTGTCTATTGTTTTAAATTAAATCAAATGCCATGTTGATCACTGCGTTGTATTCACTGTGCAATCAGCAAATGTCAATAAAAGACAATAATCTATCTAGCATCACTCCATAGCAGATGTCGTATGAAGCTTCATGATCATAGAAAGTGCTCTAAAAATTGAACTGGATGATGCAATGGGGGTCAGATATATTCAGTTGAGGGTAGAACAAGTCAGTATTACAATAAACATTACAATATTCATCAGCTATCCTTCAAACCTGTAGACAAAACAAATATAAAAATTGACCTAGGGACCGGGCGGTGGCGCTGGAGGTAAGGTGCCTGCTTTGCCTGCGCTAGCCTAGGACAGACCTCGGTTTGATCCCCTGGTTTCCCATATGGTCCCCCAAGCCAGGAGCGACTTCTGAGCGCATAGCCCAAAGTAACCCCTGAGTGTCACCGGGTGTGGCCCAAAAATAAAAAAAATTGACCTTGATGAAAATAAATCACAGATAATATAATTTTAATTACTTTCAGATGTGTAACAGATAAAATAGACACATAAATATTGCATAACAAGTGATGCAAAACACAAGACACAAAGACACAAACAAAACACAAGACAGATTGTGTAAAAGTATACTTCAGGTTACTTAATAATTTGTTTTCTCATAGACTCTTTTGTCAAAAATTTCACATAATTTAGATTGGGCTGATTTCAGTTTTGCTTGTTGGGCTGAATTCTTAATACTCCAACATATTTTAAAATCTTGATGGCAGTTTTTAGTTCCTTGATAGCTTTGAGTTTAGTGGTAATTTCTTAACTGTCTACTATTTAATAAAAGATTTGATTTCTAGACATACATAATTTGACAAATATTTAGCTTTCAATAAATTATCTTGCTACAATACTGATTGGAAAAAAAGAAAATATCTTAATTTCAATAGTGTTAATTTTATCTGCTCATTCTTGATAAATCATATTCATTACAAACAAGCTATGTAAATGAGAAAATTTGACAAAAGTATTGAAAACAATAGAATCAAAGCATTTTTTTCTGCTCCAAGATTTGTTTTTGATTTAAATTTAAAAAAAAGAATGATATACTGGTGGCATGAAACCTGTTTAGACCTTGCTTCATTTTATTTTCTTTTGGATTTTAATCACAGTATATTAAACGTTATAATCTACAAATTTCCAAAGATAACATATAGATGGAAATTTCAAAGGAATGAGTGAAGAGACTAAATTATGTTACACATAAGCAAGATTCATCCGAAGTAAAGAAATGTTGGAAAATTGAGGCAAAGAAAGTCAGGAAACCATGAATAGGAAATAAGCAGAACCTCCTAATAGAATTGGAACATGTGATTTAGCAATGTACTAAGGGCAGAAGAAAACAAAATTGTTGAGCCATTTTGAGTCATATAATCCAAATGAACTCTTTATAGATATGTCAAAAAAATGGTTCTGTTGTTGATTGAAGATAGAGGGTATTCTTCTTGTCTTGCATATGGAGATCTAAATTTTGATCCCTGTCACCACATATGGTATCCCTTACTGTCTGGTTGGCCTCAGTGATAATAAGGCAAGTGTGCTCTTGCTTTGAGGCAACCAGGGTTTAATTCTAGGCATCTCATATGTTTCCCAGACCATATAATTACCAGGAGTAATTGCTTTGTTATTTTTTTTGGGGGGGGGGTCACACCTGGCAGCGCTCACGGGTTATTCCTGGCTCCATGCTCAGAAATTGCTCCTGGCATGCACGGGGACCATATGGGGCACTGGGATTCGAACTGATGACCTTTAGCATGAAAGGCAAACGCCTTACCTCCATGCTATCTCCCGGGCCCCAAAGGAGTAATTCCTTAGTGAAGAGCCAAGAATAAGTTCTGGGAAAAAAAAGACTAAGGCATTTTTTTGTGTGTTAGATTACTTATATAGGTAAACAAAACTATAGATGTTTGGATAATTGTAAAAACATATATAAATATACTATAATATAATACAATTATAATAAATGTACTATAATTTTTGTTCCTCCATTGGAAAACTTCTAAACTAAAAGAAAATTCATAATTTTAAAGTGACTATTAAATAATCTATTAAATACTAATTATATATCCAAAATGCATAATGTTATTAATAATAGCATTAAATTTTGAATTGACTTGCATATCATAAATTTACTAAGGCCAACACTTGTTTATTTTTCATAACTCCTGTTAAATATTCATATGAGACTGTTTTTTGTTTTGTTTTATACTAAGTTTTAGGTTTTCAAGCAATCTATACCTATAATACATATACATATATATTAAAGTAATATTCATTACAGTTCTATAAAATTTAAAGAGGTGCAACATTATAAAACAGCATGTTTAATTTATATAAATCCCTAAAGACAAATGCATTGCCTTTATACAATTAATTCATATATTTTTTATTTTTTTATATTTTATTTTTTTATTATAATCATTGTGGTTTACATGTCATTTACAGTATTGTTCCAGTTACATATAAACATTGAATCAGGGGAATTCCAATCACCGAGTTGTCCTCCCTCCACCTCCGTTCCTATTCTGCCTCCCAAATCCTCCACCCTCTCCCCGGGGTCTTCTAGATTGAGTGACCCCCTCTGTTTCTGGTTTATTACTTAGTGATCTTATATCTGATTGGGCTTGGTGTCTCCATTGCTTCTCCCTCTAATTGGGAGGCAGGATTATTACTTGGTCTTTCTAGACTAGAAACTGAAATTGCTTAGGCTAAAGATTATGCAATTATTTCCACCCAATGTTAGCCCACATTCTGGCATATTATTTATTTTATAATTAATTCATCAGCATAGGATCAAATAATGTCTAAATGAATAAATAGGAAAGGTGGTGATCATATAAATACATATCGGTTAATTGATCAAAATGACCATATTTATAAAGGTATCAAAAATGAGTCCCAAAGCTCTAATTAAGTATATCAAATATTCTGACTATGAGCTCTGATTCTATAAATGATTCAGAATTTCAGATTTACTTACTTGAGCAGTTTCAATTAGCAAAACAATGCCTTGTAAAATAAGTGATATTTTAATCAAGTTTTCTGAAAAAATAGTAAGAAATTTGTATTTTAATTATTTTATTTATCTAGTTTAATATACAACTTAGATATTGTATCTTTCAAACCCTCTTAATATAAGATCTTGTTATTTTAGTTTTAGGCAATACAATCATGTAATTTCCTAAATGAAAATAAGATTGCTAATAAATAGTTGTCATAATGATTGAAGACTATTTGAGAAAAAAATCTGTATGTTCTTTTAAATATTACAAAATCTTGGGGATGGAGAAATGGCACAGTGGTAGAGCATTTGCCCTGCACAGATATCCTAAATCCAGGATGGACAGCGGTTCGATCCCCTGGTGTCCCATATGGGTTCCCAAGCTAGGAGTGATTTCTTAACACATAGCCAGGAGTAACCCCTGAGTGTCACTAGATGTGACCCAAAATAAAAATAAAAGTCTCTTTAAGGGGAGCCGGGAGGTGGCGCAGGAGGTAAGGTGCCTGCTGCCTTGCCTAGGACGGACCACGGTTCGATCCCCCGGTTCCCATATGGTCCCCCGTGCCTGCCAGGAGCGACTTCTGAGCGCATAGCCGGGAGTAACCCCTGAGCGTCACTGGGTGTGGCCCCCCCCCAAAAAAAAAGATTGAAAAGTCTCTTTAAGGGTCAAATAGCAGACAGAAAAGTACCTAACACTTTAATAAATGGCCTTTATCATCATTATTGTATAATTATTCTTATCATTAAATGTATTAATTTAAATAGCCAATTTAAAAATATTTACAATGACTTTTTTCTGCAAATTTAATTTTTCATTATAACTATAGAAGCAAAAAAGAATGTTCTTTCTTCTATTCATGCTTTTCTGAAACTAGATAAACAACTCTATGAAAATCATGAGTATTAAGGCACCATTGAATTATAAAGTAAAGCCAAGACAATTTCCTATAATATTTTTCCTATACTGCATTCTAAATATAACAAAAAAGAAAGCCAAAGTGTTTTATTCTATTGTCTACTGAGTACAGATTTGTAGACTATCACCTATTTGTCCTCTATTCTATTATTTTCTGCCATTCTATTATTTACTGAGTACACATTTGAAACACATTACATTTTAAAGAGTTTGCTATTTACAATATACAACTATGTAGCTGATTTAATGCTGATATACTTGATATGTTTAATATCTCTATCAAACTATGACTTGCATGTTTGGAGTCAGGCTCTGGAGTGATATTGTATTAAAAGTAAAAGCAAACAAACAGGTTAATAAGAAGAAATGAACACATTTAATTTCTTAGGTATTTGAGCATATATATCTGAATAAGTTCTAAAGTCAATAAGTTGAACAGTAGTCTATCTAGAGAGCCACTTATATTTGATAGGTTTATATGGAAATTTATCTCAAAATATCCTTTAGAATCCCTCACATAAAATGTTTCTGCATATATATTATTTGAGGTAGTATATTTGCATTACCTCTATTACAAGCTTCAATTCAAACCACACTTCAATTTTTATTCATCTACATTGTTTTGGAAGGGATCATTTGCCTTTAGTACAAGTGTACTCAACTGAGTATAGTATAAAGTAATTTACATACTCTGATGTCATGTTTGAAGTGACCTGTATTTTGCATTTGATTTTTTTGTCTCATTTTGTTTTGGGGCCTCACGGCCATGATCAAGTACCAATTTCGATAGTTTATGAAATAATATAGACATAACATTAGTCTAATTTAATAGAAATAGTCTAGTTATAACCTTTTAATATTTTTATGAATGTATCTTGGAGATAAACCTTTCTATATATAACTCATGGTTTTATTTTGCTTTTATCATTTTTATAAAGTTTAATTTGTGCTTACACATTTCTGTTTCACAGAAAACCAATGAATAAAAGTGGCATTGTAGTCAATTCATCACATTTTTTGGCCACTTGATGTCATATACTTAAATTTATAGATTTTCAAATATGTTAAAGCATATTTTTGGGGAAAATGGTGTTT
>PVKC010040833.1:0-12167 GCA_004027635.1 Crocidura indochinensis | reverse complement strand
CCATAACTTGAGATTTCTTTGGTGAAATAAGAAACATTCTCCACTGAGTCAGCAGCTCGCTTAAATTGTTTCAAAGGTTCAGAGTGACTTGTCTCTGAAAAGTCAGATATCTTTGTGATCTAGACAGTGACTGTCTTGTATGAGAAGCAGATTGGGTCTGTAGACTCATAAAAGGCCTTTGCAGATAAAACCAAAATATGGATCTGAGGTTGGCCTAGACTGGAAACATCAAATGATATTTTTTACCCAAATTAGGAGATTGTCAGCTCGAATTCTGTCAAGACCAGTGTATGCCAGTTTCTCTACCTGCTGCAGCCAAGTGAGTTGGAAGGTCCCAATATCTGTGTGGTTTATTTATAACATTAAAATTATGAGACAAGAGAGTGCTTTATTGTGTGGTTTAAAAAGGTATACAGTGACTTAGTTTAAACTATGATCATTTTACCAGTCACCACATGGCATGTAGGTATTTCATCAATGAGTCCAATTTATCCCATTCCTTCCTACTTGAGATGCTATCATATTGCTTGCAATATAGGCACATCTTGTTTGTGAAAGACCTTGTTAAATTTTCATAGCTAATTTTTGAGCACATTCACACTGTCTTTCAGCTTTGAGGAGACACACAGTTTGGGTGGTCTGTTTTCTTCCTGCAGTTTATGGGAATCAATTCATCAAAATTCATCAAAATTCTGAGCATTGATTTCACAGCCTTGGAAGGAATCCTGGGGAATGTCTGATCTGTGGAAGATTTTGTTACATACTTATTGATCAAATAAGCTATAGAATGAAGAGGACTGTAAAACATAGAAAATGATTAATTTTCTGCATCATCTTGGCTAAGCTCTGGTATCCAGATACTGGTCAGACATCCACCTTAGCTTTAGCTTTGACAGTATTTTCTCAAAGGATTAACATTTAAATTGGGAGAGTTTGTTGTAAGACCTAATGAGGTGTTAAGGATCTATCTCATCCATAAAAGAAAAAAATCGAGGAAGGAAAAAAATCTGCTTCTAGATTGCCTTTCAAACTAGAATCGCAATATCCACTCTTCCCTGGTTTTCAGTCTGTTTACTACTCTGAAGACTTTAGGCTTCCCAGCCCTCCGGTTTGCATTTAAAATTATTTGCAATTACTTAAAATAAATCTGTCAGTGAGATATCACTTCAGAGTTGTGAAAATGGCATAGATCAAAAGTCTGACAGCAGTCAGTGTTGGTAAGGATGTGCTGACAAAAAAAGAAATGTCTTTTATTATTGGTGGGTCAGAGTATTTTTGAACTTTTATGGAAAATACCATAAAGATGTCTCAAAAAATGAAAAGAAGAATATAACTTCTATAAGACCCATGATTCTATTACACCTATGCTATTTAAAACACTTATTACAATAGCCAAAACATAGAAGAAAATATATTTAATGAAAATATTTTTCAAAAAATCAATGATAGATGAATAGATAAAAAAAAGTTGTGATGTACACAATAGAAGGCTAGCAGGTATAAGAAAAGATGAAACCAAACAGTTTACGGCAACTTGGATGAAATTGGAAGGTATCAGGCAAGATCAATAAAGGGAGAAGGAAAAAATACCAGATGATCTCACTCTGTGGTGTACAGGGAAACAAGACAAGGAATTTAATGATGACAAACCCTTGGCTTTGGATCATAAAACAGATTGCCAAACTGGTTCCAGAGTAGAGAAGGAGTGAAGAAGCAGACCAGACTTAACATTAAAAAAAAAAAAAGAAGAGGACTGGAGCAATACTACAGTGAGTTAGACTCTTGCCTTACATGTGACTGACCTAAATTTAATCCCCGGCATCTCAAAGTACTCTGTGTACCAGTAGGAATGATTCCTGACTGAAGGACCAGGAGTAAGTGATTAATCATTGGGGACTTTTGGGTGTGGCCCAAAACAAAAACCCAAAACAAACAAGAAAACAAAAAAACAAATAAAAGAACTAAACCAGTGGTGAAGAGTCTTGGGATCTTTGGAAGTAGGGAGGTGTAGTTAATTTGTATTTCAAGGCCATTATTGTAACTGTGGTATCTAAACTATAATAATAGAACAAACCAACAGAAACCTCTATTGATTGTAGATCCCATTGATCTGATTTCTGCAGAGAACTCTAAGTTACAATTTTTACCTTAGGACAAGGAACATGAGGACAGTTGACCCAAGTTAGAATTTGGAATGCTCTTTCTCTTGTTCTCAACAGGAATGAGAAAAGAAGTCCCAAAGCAATCTACCATTGTATATTGATAGTAACACATCCCACCTTTTTTTTATATTTCAAAGGAATTTTGGTAAAAGAAAGAATTAAGATAGTGTTACTAACTCTTCACAAAATAAATTTTGCAGCTCCATTTGAAAACTTAAATTAAAATTATGTAGATTAAGGGTTAGGGATAATTATTTCTAGTCACCCTGTGACCACAGGCAGCTCAAGAGCATCTAATGATCTATTTTCTATGCCTGCTCTGCTTGTAAAAAGAGAAGGAATTCTGAAGTCTTGAACTCTGATCTCAGTGTGAAGACCATAAACTTAGTCACCAATAATACACTTTGAATGTCTGGACAAGAAAGATGTCTCACTCCAGGAGGGCTATTTTCTTTTCTGCAACCAAAGTGTGTTGAGTTGATATTTGAAGCTAACTTCACATGCCCCAGCCCTTCTTTGATCCCAGACTCGAGTCCAATTGACTCTGATAAATTCTCAGATTGAATGAGACTTAAGAAAATGTGGGTGTGAACCCATATGTTTCTCTTCAGTTTTGCATTTGCCAGCACATATTTTTCCTCTAAGGAAATATGATTTCTGTCCCAGCTTTTATAGATGGAGGTAAGAGAAAAGCTTGATATAGTTTTTGGTTTAAATTAGATTGAAGGGATACCAGAGAAGAGCCGCAAAGGTAGAGTATGATTTAACATGTAATATATAGCAGGGGAGTAGAAGAAGAAATAGACTAGAAGAGAAGACATATATCCAATGGGCTAAAGGTAAAAGAATGGGGTCAATTTCTTCTACAGATATACAAAGGAAAATAAATAAAATAATCAAAAGGTATCAATATAAAGAGTTATCATTAATTTGAAAGTTATTACATTAAAACTGATTCTGAAAAAATTATTCATGTAGGATTTTTAGGAAACAACTTTGTTTAGAACAATTGTATATAGAACAATATAGAAATATAGGTGAACTATTTGTCCATACCTTTTTTTTATTTTTTGGTTTACTTATGTAGTGGTAAAGAAGAAATTTCCTATTCCCCCCTCCTTTTTTTTAGATGTATTGCTAAAAATACAAGTTAAAGAGAGACCAATCTGTTATATATTTTACTATTTGGATACTTTGCTATTTGTGATAAATGGTATTGTTCAATAAAATTTATTTCCACTCCCCATCCTCCATTCCTTCCAGGGAATATTATATAGATATTGGGTTTGGTTCTTCACTTGTTTGGACAATAAAAGTGAAAGTTAGCAACACAAAATCTAGGTCTTTAAAGGAATCATTTGTTTGGGGACCAGACTGATAGTACAATGGGTAAGGTTGACCCAGGATATATCCTTGGTGTCCCATAGTTCTCCAAGCCTGCCAGGAGTAAAAATCTAAGCACAGCTGAGTTTTGGGGGAAAAAAAGTTAACTGTTTCTACCTGTCCATCTGGCATTTTCTAAGATCCCAACTGTTTATGACTGCTAGTCCAAATCCAAGTTGAAATGGCTATTACAGATTCCATTGATCCACAGGCTATAACAGGTATCCTTACAAACACTCCAGAACCCATGATTGGAAATAAAGACTCACTATTGGCTATTTATTATGTATTAGATCCAGGACATCTGAAAGATTAGACTTTAAAGAGCTCTCAGTCTATAGATGGAGAGAAAAGGAGAGATAAAGATACACAAAGAGTCAGTTTTATAAAAGGTTAGTCTTGGGTATAAGCAACACATGATATACGTCTCCTTACATCAAGATTGAAGAGTTGAAGGAATTTGGCACAGCTTGGAGAGGGGAAGGGCATATCAAAAATGATTTCATGAAAAGAGGTGGTTAACTATACTAATAGGGTGAATTTCTGGTGTTATTTACATTGATCTGTAAGACATTTGCCTCCTACACTGAGATATATAGTTGGGGTTAGGTATGTGGTATATACAGAATGAGGCTAATAGGTAAACATATTCTGTAAGGAATGATATTTAAAGCAATTTAAAGTCCCACAAAATGCCTATTTACAGTTTCATCTAGTCTCATATAAATTTCAGAACCCTATCATATTCCTTAAAGTATCTTAAATTATGGCTTACATGGACAATAACTGACTGGTGAGGTTCTGACTTCAAACTAGAGTGAATTTTCTAGACTTTAGAAAGTTACATTCTTGGAACCTCAGGCAACACAGATAATCACATTCCAAGACCTCAGAGTCCCAGTAAATCTGATTCAAAAATCGCATGCGCCATCTTGGACAAGCACTATAACTTGGGTCTATTCTGAATTCTTTTCTTTGAAATGAAAACCATAATGAATATTTGGGCGTACATTTTATCATTGTTGTTGTTGGTGTTGTTGCCTTTCATCTGTCAAAAACAAAACACAGGAACCCACTCCTTAGTATGTGACTCATTTTACCCAAGAGTGCTCTGAAAAGTTTGAGAAGGACTTTCAGAGCAACATTTTTAATTGTTTTAAATTTATCTAAAATCCAGCTAAAAAGTTTAATTAGCAGACTCCAAGTAATAGTTATACCATTTTTCCTCTGCTATCAGCTTTCACTTTTATTTATGATGAGTGTCCCTCCAGTCTCCTTTCTGTCGAGGTCCCACTATCACTAATATTTTTGTGATATGTGAATCACCCTCCACGTAAAGTTACACTTTCAATCAATGCAAATTAATGACTTAAAAAAATTTTTTTTCAATCAGGAAAAGCAGCTTTGTAGTTGGAAATCCCATGCTGCCCCTAGAGTGGGAGTTTTTCCAACCTCTGCTTAAATCCAAAAAAATACTGCAATCTTCTGGCACAGGCCCACTGTAATGCTTTAAAAACAATTTAGCAACTGTCATTGCTGTAATTACAGTAACTAATTACCATCCTTAGCAAACAAATAGCTTAACATAATACGCAAGCCGAATCAATTTTGAAGAAATGCAAATTCCAAAAGCGAAAAAGGGCATTTTGGCAAACCTGAAAGAGAAGCAGGAAAATAATACACTTTGTTTTATCTGCACATAATTCCCAGGGAATATCATATCATAAATATTTGCATTCAGTTCTTATCAGGACATTTGCATTTGCTTCTTATCAGCGTGCAGACCGGACTCTGCCAGATAGAGAGAGAAGCGCCCCACCACGCACATATTTCTAATGAATCACGTCTCGGGCCCAGAGAATATTTTGGCTGGAACTTTATCACCCAGATGAAGAGGTCATTTACTCTCCGAGTTGGTTCATCTTGGAATTGTCTTGAGATTTTGATGTGATTCACCCGCGGCTGCATTTATTTATTTCTTTATTTTAGACAAACACTGGCGGTCGTTTCTTACCAGCACATTTCTTCCAAAGGCAGCTGTTCAAGAGGGATCTGCTCCCTGGCCTGCCATCATCCCCTGCCTACCCACTTCCCAACTTCTGCAAAAATGAAATCATATGTAAATAACCGCCATTCCAATGACTTCAAAGGCTCCAACAGGCACAGCCATCTTTATTTGGTAGGAATCAATACAGAGAATAAAAGCAAGGCAGAGCATAAATCAAGCCCTACTCGACCATCATTATCTAGAAATTTAGTGCCAAATCCTGTTGTAGTTCTCCAAGAGCACATTTGATTAGCAGCAGTTTCCTTAGGCAGGCAGTGTTGATGGCCAGGAAGCACCTTACTAATGAGACCATCAGATGCCTCTAACAGTTTATCTAGAGAAATCCATTTCTCATCTTATTATAAGGAACGGCATATCCTACCCACAAGCTCGCAGGAGGTCAATCAGTTCGCTGATAGCAGCTTCACTCACGTATGAATGATAATTTTGTCCTTTTTAACCCTTGAATTATCATTTGACACAGCCCCCAGCCCTCCCTGGCTTCTAGCACCTGGGACATAAAGCACTCAAGCAGTCTATTTTGTTTTGGAGAGAGAAGCAAGAATATTATTCATATTGATTGGATCCTTTCTGTTAGTCTTGGCCATTTAATTAAACCAGATTTGTATTTTAGTGCTTTGGTAACATGAGGTTCAACTAGATAGGGGTATTACATACTCCTGCATAGCAAAGGCAGCTCAGTACATAAGACTCATAGCTAAGCAAGACAAGAGTTCTACCATAGTGCTATTATTATTATTGCACAATTTCCCTGGAAATTTTTATCTTCTTTTTATATTATTGAGCAAATTCTGAGGTCAAGCTTCAAAGGAAAACTCTGGATGGGATCACTTTGGGTACTGGGATTTCAATTTCCAATTGTATATGAAAATATAGGTAAAGTGATAAAATTGCCTTTTATAATATAAGCAAAAATGCATTTAGTTGTAATTCAAAGTGATTTTATTCATGAGTATAATCACTTAAACTTCATTTCACCTTTTGGCCAAATAGACTTTCAATATGGTTTATTTGTTTAGCACAAGAACCAACTTTTGGTTTATTATGATTCAAATGATTGACAACTTAATTTGGATAAAGAAAATGTTATTTAAAATCTCCTAAGAATATAAGCATCTTCACATTATTTCCAAAACAAAATGATTTTCTGGAAAATTATTTATTTTGATGATAAATAAAAAATTATAGCTTAAACATGTTCTTCCATAAAAGCCCTTGTTAACATAGGAATTTTTTTGTATTTTGATTTCAGTGTAAATTATTTTGTGAAAAAGCATGCAGACACCACTATTCACATTCATGTGAAGTATATAAAATATTATTGAAGTCTTATATGAACATTTTTATTACATCATACTACTTTATTTCTTCTATTTTTTAAAATATATGAAATGTGAGATAAAAATGTAGGGACTAATGAAAAAGGGTTCTTGTGCTATCTTTAAAGACATGCGCTTGAAATTGTTCAAAAGCTTATGGTTTTGTTTAAGCTTAGTTCTGTGTATATGTTTATATTATGTGTTATGCTCTAAATTCAGAATGTGTAAAATATTATGGGTAAAAAGAACCCCCAAGTTTTTCCCCCTAAAAAGCAAAAGCTAAAGGAAGAATAATACTTAAAACTATTTGTGGGATTCAATAACTCATCTGGGAAAGACATCATATCTATCTTTCATGTTTTATCATTGTTTTTCACTTTTTCTTTGAGGTGGGAAGAGCTTATAGTTAAGAGCCCATTATCAGAGTGAAGGATGCAGGAAAACCAAAATATTTATGTTTGTTCATGGCACACAGACAAAAGACAGTTCTCAGGAAAAGGACTTTCTGATTAAGTGATTGAAAACACTCTGGTGTATTTTAATAGCTTCTTCTGTCCAAGAGATAACATCATCTTCATCCTTATCGCTCTTTTGAAACTTATTTTAAACATTCTCTTGTGCTCTTCCAATTAGATACTCTGCTCTCTTGGCTTCCTGTGTCCTCACAGCAACTCATCTCATTTGTTTGCTTTCTCATCTTTGTCAGCAGGTTGGGTGTAAAAAGAGGCATTTAACAGATAATTGAAGGGACAGGCTTTCAAGAGTCAAATCCATCTACATGGCATTCAGCTACAGTCTCTGTGATAAAACAGGGATTGTAAAATATCAATTTGTACTTTGCAAAAGTTAAAGAAAATGATGATGGATTGAATGACTTTATAGAAGATGCTGAAGAGGAATCTGTTTAATTTTAAAATGAAAATTAATAATGTCCAGCCAGATCATAGACAATGGCATCACAAATTTGGTTGCTACCTATTGCCCAGAAATGGGTGCATTGACAAGGTGGTTGTGAATTTATGCATCACTCTGTCCCAAATACTTGCTTTGAAAAGCTGGAACTTTATTTAATTCTGCTTTAATAGAAAGGTCTCTTTTTCTGAGAAGCCTTCTCTGAGCACTTAGCTGAAGCAGCTGCCTCTACCATGTCCCCTAGTTGCACGCGCAGTCAACAACTTTGGTAGCTGTTTGATGTTATTTTCTAGACTCTATGGAATTTACTGCTATTCATAACATATCCATTTTAGGTAGAGATGGCTTTACACTTTGTACTTCTCTTCCTCCTGAATTGGCCAGGATGTTGCTAAACCAATTCACCTGGTGGTGCTCAGGGCCTACTTCTGATGGTGTACCCATGTATCATTGCTGATGGAGTCTGGGTGTCATACGTGATACCAGGGATTGAACCTGGGTTGGCTAAGTGCAAAGCAAGCTCTCTCCACACTGTCCCATTTTTCTGGCCCCAAACCCTTTCACTCTTGTACTAATAATACCTAGTAATGTTCTTTGTAGATAATAAGTAATTGTTCATTATTTATTTCATGAAATGAATACCATTTAGAGGCTGTAGTTAACTTTTAAAATGAGTTTTTCCAGTAATCCCATGAGATAGGCCCTTACTAATAAACATACTTTATACATTCAGTCATCTGGGACCTAGGGAAGTTATTTATCCCTGTCACAACTAACAGGCACTGGAACTGAGTTTCAATGTCAAGTCAGTTCAGGGTTTTAAGGTTCTTGTCCTTAAAAACTCTGTTATCTTATACATGATATTTCAAATATTTCTAATTTCTTTATGTCACTGTTCATCCAACTGCATACAGAAGATGTTACAGAAGATGGGGGCAGGGGAGTTTCTTGAGAGGAAAGGGCAAGTGACATCCTTGACTACTTTGTCAGTAGACACATTTTCCTGAGTCTTTGAGTTTGCTCCTTTTGGAGACTTCAACCTGTGCCTTCAACAGTTCTTTTCTTCATATGAATAATGAACATTTTGCACATTTTCTTCTCAGGGAGGATAAGAAAAAAAAAACAGAACTAGATGTGATATTGTTCTAAGCATATTCTGCAGACCTACAGACCAGACAGAGGATTTGGATAAAGACTTCCATAGACAGATTACAGAACTGGCCTTGAAGGGAAGGGGAAAATGACCGGACAGAATGTCAGCTAAAGTCTTACTCCACCTAAGACCGGGCATCTGATAAACTCTAGGCTTGCTGACAAGTCAGAAAGATGAATAAGCAAAGAAAGAAAACAATATTCTGGCCCATTAGGAAAGAATTGCTTTTGTGATATAGACATGATAGGAACCTTTGTAGGAAGTTGCCCAATCACTTGATATATTAAAAAAAATCATAAGAGACACTCATCACTCTATCTGTGGCTCTAGGAAATACATTTGAAATATTTTACACAGGGCAGGATAATTTCAGAACCAAAAAAAAAATGCAAAATTCATGTCGTTTAAGAGGGGACCTCTAAGAAACAGATTTGTCTAACAAGTGGATGTCCATTGAGATTCTTGAGAAGCTTGAATAAAGTAACTGTTAGAAATACAGTCTCAAAGCAGCCCTCTCACGGTCCTCTGGTGAACGGGTATTTGCAGAAGCAGATGGAGGGAGAACTTTTATGAATGCAAGAGAGGAAGCATCTCTGTAAGAAAATATCAGGAAGACCAAAAGTTGGGGTGTGGAGTAAATTTTGGTTACAGCTGAACATGACCTAAAGGGCTTATATATAATTCTCTGCAAGGACACAAAATAGGCAAGAAGATCTATAAGGGCTACAAGAGATTTATTCCCACTGTAATAGAAAAATTATTTAAACCCTTCTTTGGCTATGTGTTTACCAGTGAGGAACATCATCTTCAAGCTTAGAAAAGTTAAAACAAAGGTCATTAAGAGGATGTAGAGGCCAGGTTAGAAGAGGAAATCAATTGTAAAGAAGCATCTATTTGCTTTCTGTGAGTAAGGACTAGATGAATTAGGCTGTAAGGAACTGGAACATGCAGAAAATGCCATGTGCTGCATTCCTTTAGAAATCTTGGGAGTTAAAAGACTCACAGACATTGCAGATGGGTATACATCTTGTTTTTAAAAAAGGAAAGATGGTAGAATTTTTAAAGCTTTATTGTTTAATATGGTACTTTCAAAGCTGAAGAGATTGATTAGGAATAAGGTGGTTGCTTTGCATGTAGCTGAATCCTTTGTACCTAGTCCTGATCCTCTGAACCTCTCCAGAGGTCAGTCCTAAGCACAAAACAGGGATAGGAGGCCAGAGTGATAGCACAGTAGGTAGGGCATTTGTTTAGTACACAGTCAACTTATTTCTATGTCCGATATAGTCCCTAAAGCAATGCCAGGAATGACCCCTGAGCACCACCGGGTGTAGACCCTCACCTTAAAAAGAGCAAGAATAGTCCCAGAGCATTATAGGGTATATCTTAACCCCATCCCCAATGAAAATCATAATAAAAATACCCAATGCTGTCAGATCCTGGCTGTGTTTATAATAAATAATCACATGTGTGGTTTATTAGCACTTCAGTTTAGGTGTGATACTGATAGCAAATGTTGACTCTGATAGTCTCCGATTAATTTCCATCTAAAATGAGGCCACTGGAGTAATAGAAATAGCATGATAATGGGATACCTTTGATTTTAGAAGGATGAACTAGTTTCAAGAATTTTAAAAAAGATGCCAAATATGGCTTGGGCAGATTTATCTTTAGTGGTTTTTAATCCCACACAAAACATTCAAAACCTTTGAATCGTAGTCTGACTGCTAATTTAGCCACAATTAGAGTTTGTCTAGCTTATTTATATTTGCGAAGGGCATGAAGTTGAGTAGAGTAGCTTGTGTTTTAGGGAGGGCTAGTAAAACTGCTCTGTGTTCAACTGCAAAATTTTCTGATTTGTCTTGTTCACTGATCTCCTCCCCCCAGACCTTTGACCCCTGGACTGTCATAACCACAAATAGTTCTCGTGGGGCTGTGTGTTAGTGCCAGTACATATGCTAAAGAATGCAAAAACACTGTGGTAACTGCTCCATGGAATGTCTCTCAGGAAGTGCTTGCTGGCTTCTTAATGCCAGTTAGGTGTTTGACTGGCACAATAAAACTTTGGGTTGTTTAACTCTTCCTTTGCTAATCAGTGCTACTGTGTCATTCCTTCTCTTACCTCCACTTCTGTTCCTTCCTGAATTGGATACTCTTGGTAATGTTCCATCAGAAAGTCTTAAATTGGGCACAGACAACCTTAATCTGCTGGGAGCATGAATGGCCTGAAAGCACAGCTATTTGTACCTCGAAAGAATTTTTCTCTGTAGGAAGAAGCAGTTCTAGTTAGCAGTCCTGGGAGCAGAAGCTCCAGATCCAGGACTGGCCCAAGCCCAAGACTGTAATTGGGGAGGAAGGGAGGTACAAAGGCTTTCTTGTTACCTCAAGATGGATCGTATTCTATGGAGTGATTTCTGCTCGAGTTTATAACTGGAACCCAACTACAAACGTGCTTGTAATCATGGTGCTTAAATACAAATTTATATTAAAAAAAAGGAGTTCCCCTTAGGATAAAGGCTTATGAGTAAGTTCCAGCAAGGACCCTTTTCAATTAGCTCTTTCATCTTTCTCTTTCTTTCTCAGTTTTTTCCTGCTATACTTCCTTTAGAGTACTTTCTCAACCTTTCCTTTCAGGAACCCAGCCAGTAGCATCTTTTTCTTCATTGCTTCTTTCCTTCTTTATCTTATCCATTTATGGCTGGAAAAATAAAATGAACCCATAATGGCGTGCCTCATAACTGGAAAGATCAAACTCTTAGACTGTTCAGACTCTTAGTCAGGAATATTACTGGGTTTGCTTCTAAGAATGTTGCATCAGGATCCCTGGGAAACTTAGAGAATCTGATTTTCTAGATCTATCTTGTGGGTAAAGCTCTCAAAAATAATTTATAGAATTCCAGAATAATTCATGCCCATAAGAATTGAAAAATCCTTGAAGCTGGAGAGCTTGTATAGTGGTTTAAAGCAATTGTACTGCATGCTGACAAATCTCATTTGATCCCTGCACTATATATAGTGCATCACCAGGAATAATATCTAAACACAATTAAAATGATTGGGGTGAAAGATCAGGATATTGCCACCAGGGCTTTAGGTTTGAAGTATGTGGTCTAGCAGAACACACACACACACACACACACACACACACACACACACACACACACACAGATGCA
>PVKC010040832.1:0-12257 GCA_004027635.1 Crocidura indochinensis | reverse complement strand
CTTTCCATAGAGGTTGGACTAGACAGCATTCCCACCAGCAGTGGATAAGAGTTCCTTTCTCTCCACATCCCGCCAGCAATGATTATTCTCATTCTTTGTGATGTGTGCCAATCTCTGTGGTGTCAGGTGATATCTCATCGTTGTTTTGATTTGCATCTCCCTGATGATCACTGATGAGGAGCATTTTTTCATGTGCATTTTGGCCATTTGTGTTTCTTTTTTATCAAAGTGTCTGTTCATTTCTTTTCCCCATTTTTTGATGGGATTAGATGATTTTTTTCTTGTAAAGTTTTGTCAGTGCCCTGGATATTTTGGATATTAGCCCCTTATCTGATGGGCAATGGGTGAATAGTTTCTCCCACTCAGTACGTGGCTCTTGTATCCTGGGCACTATTTCTTTAGAGGTGCAGGAGCTTCTCAGCTTAATGTATTCCCATCTGTTGATCTCTGCTTGCACTTGTTTGGAAAGTGCAGTTTCCTCCTTGAAGATGCCTTTAGTCTCAATTTCATGGAGTATTTTGCCCACGTGTTGTTCTATATACCTTATGGTATCAGGTCTGATATCAAGGTCTTTAATCCATTTTGATTTTACCTTCTTACTTGATGTTAACTGGGAGTCTATGTTCGCTTTTCTCAAGTGGCTGAACAGTTCTGCCAGAACCACTTGTTGAAGAGATTTTCCCTGCTCCACTTAGGATTTCTTGCTCCTTTGTCAAAAATTAGGTAACTGTATGTCTGGGTACAATATCTGTGAACTCAAGCCTATTCCACTGATCTGAGGGTCTGTGTTTATTCCAATATCATGCTGTTTGATAACTATTGCTTTGTAGTATAGTTTTAAGTTGGGGAAAATAATGCCTCCCATTTTCCTTTTCCCTAGGAGTATTTTAGCTATTTGAGGGTATTTATTGTTCCAAATGAACTTCATAAGTTTTTGATCCACTTCTTTGAAGAATGTCATGGGTATCTTTATAGGGATCCCATTAAATCTGTATAATGCTTTGGGGAGTATTGCCATTTTAATGATGTTAATCCTGCCAATCTATGAGCAGGGTATGTGTTTCCATTTTCATGTGTCCTCTCTTATTTCTTGGAGCAAGGCTTTCTAGTTTTCTTTGTATAGGTCCTTCACGTCTTTGGTCATGTTGACTCCAAGATATTTGAGTTTGTTTGGTACTATTGTGAATGGAATTGCCTTCTTGACTTCCTTCTCTTCCCTATCATTATTGGTGTATAAAAAGGCCATTGATTTCTGTTTGTTAATTTTGTAGCCTGCCACCATGCTATATGAGTCTATTGTTTCTAGAAGCTTTATGGTAGAGTCTTTAGGGTTTTCTAAGTAGAGTATCATGTCATCTGCAAAAAGCGAGAGCTTGTCTTCTTCCTTTCCTATCTGGATTCCCTTGATATCCTTTTTTGCCTGATCGCTATCACAAGAAATTCCAGTACTATGTTGAAGAGGAGTGGTGAGAGCGGGCAGCCTTGTCTTTTACCAGAATTTAGTGGAAAGGCTTTTAGTTTTTCTCCATTGAGGATAATATTTGCCAATGGCTTGTGGTAGATGGCTTCAACCAGATTGAGAAAGGTTCCTTCCATTCCCATCTTGCTGAGAGTTTTGATCAAGAATGGGTGTTGGATCTTATCAAATGCTTTTTCTGCGTCTATTGATATGATCATGTGATTTTTATTTTTCTTCTTGTTGATGTTGTATATGATGTTGATAGATTTATGAATGTTAAACCATCCTTGCATTCCTGGGATGAAACCTACTTGGTCGTATTGTATGATCTTGATGATGCATTGAATCCTATTTGCCAGGATTTTGTTGAAGATCTTTGCATCAGCGTTCGTCAGGGATATTGGTCTGTAATTTTCTTTTTTGGCAGCATCTCTGTCCGGTTTTAGTATCAAGGTTACGTTGGCTTCATAAAAGTTGTTTGGGAGTGTTCCTGTTTTTTTCAATTTCATGGTAGTAGCTCCTCTTGAAAGATTTGAAAAAATTCATTAAGAAATTCATCTGGACCTGGACTTTTCTTTTTGGGCAGATGTTTGATTACACTTTCAATTCCCTCAGTGGTGATGGGGTGTTTAGATATTCTACATCCTCCTTACTTAAATGTGGAAGGTTATAAGTGTCCAAGAATTTTTCCATTTCTTCTAGGTTCTCATGTTTAGTAGCATAAAGTTTCTCAAAGTAGTCTCTGAATACCCTTTGGGTCTCTGCAATATCTGTCTGATCTCCCCCTTTTTATTTTTAATATGGGTTATCAGATTTTTTTCTCTCTTTATTTGTGAGTTTTGCTAGTGGCCTATCAATCTTGTTTATTTTTTCAAAGAACCAACTTCTGCTTTCATTGATCTTTTGGATTGTTTTTCGGTTTTCCACTTTGTTGCTTCCTTCTGTCTCCCTATTTTTGGTTCCTTTTGTTGGTCATTTTCTAATTTTTTGAGCTGTGTCATTAAGTTATTCAGGTATGCCCCGTCTTCCTTCTTGATGTGTGCTTGTAGAGCTATACATTTTCCTCTCAGGACCGCTTTTGCTGTGTCCCATAGATTTTGGCAGTTTGTGTCTTCATTATCATTTGTTTCCTGGAAGGTTTTGATTTCCTTTTTGATTTCATCTCGGACCCACTGGTTGTTCAGTAGCAGGGTGTTTAATTTCCAATTGTTAAAGTTTTTCTTCTGTGTGGCTTTGTAGTTCACATCTAATTTCAGAGCCTTTTGGTCAGCAAATGTAGCCTGCGTGATTTCTATCCTCTTTATTTTATGGAGGAATGTTTTATGTGTCAGCATGTAGACTATCCTATATATATATATATATATATATATATATATATATATATATATATATATATATATATATAGGACACTCCATTCCAAAAAACCTGGATACACATTCTTATCCAATGTACATGAGTAATGGAAGTAAAGAGGACTAGTATAGTAAAGTAAAGAGTAATGGAAGAAAGAGGACTAGTATAGTAAAGTAAAGAGTAATGGAAGAAAGAGGACTAGTATATATATACTAGTCCTCTTTCTTCCATTACTCTTTTCAGGGCTAGTATTTTTGTTGGGTTTCAGTCTGGTTGACCTATCAAGTGTTGATAAGGCCGTGTTGAGGTCTCCCACAATTATTGTGTTATTATTTATTTCTTCTTCCAGATTCTTCAGTAATTGTATTAGATAATTTGCTGGTCTCTCATTGGGTGTATATATGTTTAATCGTCTGATTTCTTCCTGTTGCACATATCCTTTGATTAGAACATAGTGCCCATCTTTGTCCCTTACCACTTTTCTGAGTATAAGTTTGGTGTCATCAGATATTAATATGGCCACCCTAACTTTTTTCAGGGTGTGTTTACTTGGATGATTTTCCTCCATCCATTGATTTTGAGTCTATTTTGTTCTGACTATTCAGATGTTTTTCTTATAGGCAGAAGAAGGTTGAATTCTTCTTTTTGACCCATTTCTCCACTCTGTGTCTTTTAATTGGTGAATTTAGTCCATTGACATTGAGGGAGAAAATTGTCATAGGATTTAATGTCATCTTTGTAGAAAAGTTTGCTGTGTTTGTTGGTCTCTCGTGTCTTAGAGTAGACCTATCAGGTTTTCCTTTAAGGCTGGTTTATCATTTGTGAAGTTTCTGAGCTGTTGTTTGTCCATATAGCTATGTATTCTTCCTTCAAACCTGAACGTGAGTCAGGCTGGATGCATTATTCTCAGTGAAGCATTCATTTCATTCAGTCTTGTCACAATATCCCACCATTGTCTTCTGGCCATGAGTTTTTTGTGACATGTCTCCGGTGAGTCTTAGGGATGTTCCTTTGAATGTAATTTCCCTTTTTGATCTTGCTGCATTCAGTATTCTATCTCTATCTGTGGGATTTGTCATTGAATGAGGATGTGTCTTGGGGCGTTTTTCTTTGGGTCTCTTTTAGCTGGTACTCTTCGGGCATGCAGGAGTTGATTGCATATAGTCTTTAACTCTGGGAGTATCTCTTTGAGGATGTCTTTTACAGTTGATTCTTCTTGGAGATCTCCTACCTGGGTCTCTGGAACTCCAATGATTATTATGTTGTTTCCGTTGAGTTTATGAAAGATTTATATTTTCATCCGTTCGTATTCCTTGAGTAGTTTTTCATTGCCTTATCATTTGTCTTAAGATTCTTTTCCACTTTCTTCTGTTGTGTTGAGTTTTTCTGTATCACATGGTTCAGTACTCCGCTTCTCTCCTTAGCAACTCTGGGAGTATCTCTTTGAGGATGTCTTTTACAGTTGATTCTTCTTGGAGATCTTCTACCTGGGTCTCTGGGACTCCAATGATTATTATGTTGTTTCCGTTGAGTTTATGAAAGATTTATATTTTCATCCGTTCGTATTCCTTGAGTAGTTTTTCATTGCCTTATCATTTGTCTTAAGATTCTTTTCCACTTTCTTCTGTTGTGTTGAGTTTTTCTGTATCACGTGGTTCAGTACTCTGCTTCTCTCCTTAGCTGATGATACGCTGCTGGCGAGGCCATCCATTGAGGTTTTTAGTTGAGCTATCTTGTTTCTCAGATCTGCTATTTCAATTTGGAATTTTCTGATTTCTGTCTTTGTGTTCTTTTCAGATCGATTTAAGCTTTCTTTGACTTCTTGAAACATCTTCCATATTGCTGTTTTAAGTTCCTTGTCTGAGAGGTTAATCAGGTGGTTGGATTTTATTAGATCATCTGAGCTTTCATCTTCATTTTCTGTGCATGGTGTTTACCTGGGAGGTTTCATCACTGTCACGCTTGTAGTGTGGTTTTTCCTGCATGTTGTGGTGGGTTTATAGGTTAGAAAGAGTGCGCGGCCATTAAGCGAAGCTTAACTAGTGCTGCCACTAGTTTACAGACAGGCAGAGCAGGAGAGGTTTCCCTTGAAGTCCTCGGCGTGGATAAAGGCACAGCAGGGCCAGGCCTCCGCAGACCAGAGAGCTCTGCTTATTGGAGGGCTACCCCCACATGCAGAAGTTGCTTATAGGCAGGTTCAGAATGCAGATATTTTTTGGGGGGTGCTGGGGAGACCTTCAGGATTAAAAGACACAGGTAGACAGGCAGAAAGAGGAGAGGTTTCCCTTGAAGTCCTCAGCGTGGATCGTTTATTAGCTGTTCTTAAGTTTCTCAACTCTTTCCAACTGCTATCTCCAAAAGAATGGTAGATGTTCTTTAGTTTTAAAAGAGAGATTTTATTGGCATCAATTGTTCAGTTTGGTTATGAGCCATTCATTTCACACACCTTTCTACATATAATTGATGGCATATTTGGAATAGTGCAAAACAGAAACACTCACATTGTCACAGTTTGCTCTTTCTAAGTCAAATACTGCAAGAGGAATGGACCCTCCATTTTTCAATGCAAAGATTTTGTTCTTAAGTCATATTAGTGAATCTGTTCTAATACCACAAAATTATTTAGTATAGGCAAATAAGGAAACTGATATTTTAGGGTAGAATGCTGTTATGCCATTTCACATAAATATTAATTTGGAAATCTGAAAGAATTATTAAGGGCAATTGTGGGATTAGCATTATATAGAGGTCAAGAAAGGGTAAGAAATAATATTTTGTATTTGCATTTATTTACTTAATTTTTATGAGGTTGCCACTCTTGTTGGGTTTCATGGCTCACCCATTCTCTGTGCTCTGGAATCACTTCTTGAAGGGGATTTTGAAATAAAATGAGGAATTAGTGATAAATTAAGGTTGTCTAAATTTAAGAAAATCACTCTACCCAAGTAATATCTCTTCAGACCTTTACTGTATAGTTTTAATTCTTTTAATTATCACATCGTAAAATAAGCCCTGGGTTACTCTTTTTGTATTCCTCTTTTCCCAATTCTCAGAATGTCTCTGATGTCCCAATGAGTAGAAAAATACTTTATTGAATTTTCTTTTAAGAAACGCGTACAAATATGAAACAAAGATCACTACAAGTAAAATCAGTATATCTGGTGCAGACACAATTCAAATTAATACTTGCACTATCAGACACAGAGTGGTTAAAATTCCATATCACCATCCCCAAGCTAAAAAACTAAAATGACGTATTAAGAGTATTATGAAAAGTTCATGCTTTGTTTCTAGCTTACACATAAATTGTTAATATCACTCTGAGTGTATGCAAAAAATGTCTACAATTTAACATATATGATTTGAATTGCATGATTAATTCACAATCTATCATGCAATAATATTTTTAATATTTTCAAGACATTTTATTGTGAAAATAGAATAGGTTATTGCTTGTAAGTGAATTAAGTTATAAGGTTTATTCAGCCTTAAATGTGGATAAAGTATACAGTAGAGAATTCAGTTTTATAATTAACTTTTGCAGCATGATTAAGCTCATAATGAACCATTTGGTTCACTTGTTCCTAGTTTTATTTAGTAACTGGACTTAAACTAAGCAATATACAATTGATTGTGCTGCTTAGATTATAACACACACATATTTAGCTGAGTAATCAAATGAACTTCCTCTAATTTATAAATAAATAAATAAAAAGGACATTGAATAAATTATTATAGCTATTGTTATGATTTTATAAATGTTTTAGATTCAGAATGTCATTTGAAGGAATTTTTCTTTATATAAAATGTATATTTAATGTTAGGGCAGAGTAAAATTGGAAAAAGGCACCTTTTCAATTAAGTCAGTTCTCTCAAAGCTGACAAATTAAAATAATGATATATGTGTGCATATATATGTATAAGAAAATATAAAGTCTATGGCTGGTAATTTTTTCTTTTTGGTGAAGTCTGGAGGTATACTGCTAATAAACCTATAATTCTGCCATAGCTATTTCCTATACAGTTACCTTTGGCAAGTAGAAATTAGTGAGGTAAGGAACTAAATAATAAGGTATGCCTCAGTAGTTCTGCCATAGCTACTTCCTATACAGTTTTACCTTTGGCAAGTATAAATTAGTGAGGTAAGGAACTAAATAATAAGGTATGCCTCAGTAGTTATGAAATATTATTTTAATAGTTATTCTAAAAGTACATGATCCAATTTAGAATGATGAGTAATTACTTTATTTATTTATAAATTTACTTTATTTATTTATAAATTACAATTTATAATGATGAATAATTATTTTGTAGATATATTATGTAGATATATTCATATTTTAGCTACACCTTTGGTATTTTTCTTGGTTTTCAGATAAAACAAGATTACTTACAAGTGTACTAATCAATAACTTGAGTTAGAAATAAAATTTATAGATTAATTAATTTTGCAATTGGTGAACGGATTTTAAACTCCTAAACTTTATAGCTTGAATAATATCAGAGAAAAATTTTAGAGGGAGAAACACCCAGAGATGGTAAGTGATTATTATATATCATAGTGAGGATTTAACTAGGTTTTGCTAGATGCAAGGCAGGATTATTTTTCTTTGGATATCTCTCAGATGTCTCAAATTTTTCCACAATGATACAATTTATATTTTTTTCAAAATATAAAAGAGCTATGTAAAGGGGTCAGTGAGGTGGCACTAGAGGTAATGTGTCTGCCTTGAAAGCGCTAGCCAAGGAAGAATCAGGGTTCGATCCCCCCAAGTCCCATATGGTCCCCGCAAGCCAGGGGTGATTTCTGAGCGCTTAGCCAGGAGTAACCCCTGAGCATCAAATGGGTGTGGCCCCAAAACAAAAAACAAACAAACAAAAGAGCTATGTGAAGTGTCATGCAGTATTGTAACTAAAATAATTATTTATTATTAAATTTACTCAGATACTTCCTATGATAGAGCCTGTGGACACTACAATCTGGTCTTCAATTTCATATCTACAGTTTTTACTCTAAAATATTTATAGAGTTTCTTGCTTATAAACATTTCATGTGTTTATTTATTTACTATTAAAGGTATTTTAGTGTATTTGTGTGTCTCTTAGAGTGTCTTTTTTGCTCCATGAACTATTGATGTTTAATATTAAATATAGCTTTGCTACTGAACATAAGATAGGGAGAATGAAAAGTGTTCTAAATCTTTCATAATACCATATATTGACATATCAAGTATATGGTCACACGGGGAATGCTCAGGTTTCAATCTTGGCTATGTTCTTAGGGATCACTCTTGTTTGGGCTTAAAGGGGATGGCAAGGATGAATACAAGTAGGGTCATCTTAGATTTCATCCTATTTATTGAGCTATTCATTCCAGTCTTGAAATAATTTTCAATTTTTATATAACATAATTAATCAGAAAAACACGTTTAATAGACAGATAAGTTAAAGTACTTGTGAAGAAATATGATAAACATGTCTGATGAAAATATTTTCTAATAGCTTGTAATGCTGTTTTATTTTATTTTGGTTTTTTGGCCCAAATTGTATTTGCTCCAGGTTTACTCCTCAATCTATAATTAGATATCTCTCCTGGTGGAATTGGGGACCATTTGGAAAACAGGGCATGTAATCCAGGTCAGATTCATAGATATCAATTGCCTTTAGAACTGTACTATTCCTCTAACCACATACTGTTAACATTTTAAATTGAAAATCCTACAATTTATGCATATATTAAATTGTTACCAAAATTTATATGCAGAGAATAAAGATATAACAAAGAGTAATTATTTGATTTGTATAAAGGAATTATGCAAATCTGAATTAAATTCTGTAGCATAAAACCAAAAATAGTTTCTGAGCATCATCAGTGATAGAGATATTTACTTGTAATATAAAAATTACTTGTAACATTTTTCGCATTAAAGCCTATAGTTCAAAAGTTTAAATAAATACCTAAGCATCTTCAACATAATGTAAATGAAAATAGGTTCTTTTGTTGTAACATTTTTTAATACAGCCCAGCTGATTCATTTTGATTTCATGACTAAAATTATAAACATTGCAGCATAAAATATTCATATAGAAATATCTATTAAAGTTTATAAAAATAAACCAGGAATATTATTTTGCGACAGTGCATACATCTTTAAATAGCATACGCAAAAATATGTGTATGTATGTATATCTATGTATATATATGTATATATATATATATATATATATATATATATATATATATATATACTGAGAGAGACAAAGTAACTTTAAAAACACTTGTGTTAATTTATAGTCCCAAAGCAGTGAAATAGCATTTTAAGTGATTAGTGACTGTTCTCTCTCTAGAGTAATAGCACTGTGACTCATTAATTAAACATTCATGCATTTGAGATTTCTAACTTTGTACTATATAGAGCTTCAAAAAACCTTAAAGATATAGTTCCTTCTTTCAGAATATATTCTACTTGAGAATATAACATAAGCAACTACAGTTTAAGCTATTAATTAACTTTTAATAGTTTATAAGATGTAGAATGATCATGTGATTCATAAAACTATTTCAAACATCAAAAGTTGGATATATTGGAGATGTTTATTTGTTTTGTTTTGTTTTTGTTTTGGGGTCACACCTAGCATCATGGGATACAAACCACCATTATTCTGCATGCAAGGCAAATGCCCTACCTCCATGCTTCTCTTCAGCCCCTGGAGACATTTATTAACTAGAAGTGACACCAAAAATAGAAAAAAGTGTTCCAATTATTATGGATTATAAACAAAATTGTTTAGAGACATCTATGAACATATGCTTAAGTTCCTGGTGTGGGAAGGTTATATAGAAGATTAAAATTCAATTCAAGTTGAGAAGAAATTGAATAAAATTAGCATGTGAATTACAGTTTTAAAGTGAGTAATGATTAAAAAGATGCATCTGTGAAAAATTTAACAGCCTACCCATGAGTCTGGCTTGGAGTATTTTCTTGAAAGAAGAAAATAGAAGAGATTGTGTCTAACATAATTATTAAAGAATTTCTTGCTTAAAAATACCATAATGAAGTTATATATCTACATTTGAGAAAAAGGACAATATGTCTATCCTCTACCTGATACTAAGAGTGCAGTGTGCACAGCTGAAGATATATTTCAAAGAATTTTTCTTTAAAATCGCCAAAGATGGATAAGAACAAATAGTACTTTGGGTAAGGTACAAATTACAGAGTATTACTAGTAGTAATATTACTATTACAGAGTGCCTGGCTCTCTGCCCACTGTTGTCAATATCTAGCACGAGATAGAGTCCTTTGAACCCTGCCAGGAATGATCCCTGAACACAGACCCAAGATCCAGTACTAAGCACTACCTGGTGTGGCCCCAAACAAAATAACAACAACAACAAAATACTAAAAAACAAAATAAAATCAGAAAATCCAATATCTGTTAGCAGATAGATATATAGAAAATTATCACAAATGCAATGTTCAGGATAAAATATTAAACAGTATAAATTATGAAAAATAATTGTGAAGTAAGATAAGGTTCTATTGCACTGACTTATTTAAATTTTTGATGTGAAGTGATTTGATTTATTCTTGCTTATTCTCAGCTTAATCTTGAATCTGTGCTTAGAGACTATTAATGACAAAACTCAGGGATTTTATGCGGAGAAAGTTATTGACTAGGGATAGACATGTGAAAAGAAAGTGTCTCCCTATAATATTTGTACAACTTCTTTTGTTTTACAAATAGATTTGTATCAAGATATAAATGTTTGAAGAGCTCTTATTATATATAAATAATTTCCACAAAATATTTTGTGTTATCAATGTATTCAAATAAATTATTCATTATTAATATTGACTTTATTATATCAAATAGATATTACATGTTAGGCTAAAAATGCATCAAACTATTTAGTCATTATTTGTTTTTAACTTCCCATTATTTCAGTCATGATTTTAGCTGTATAATATTTTTTCATATTTTTATTTTTTTCAATCAGAGAAAGATGTTTATTAGCAATAGTAAATCATGTGTAAAGGTATTGATGCTCTGTTCAAAATAATAATTTCCAAGCACAAAAATTTTAATGTCTGTGGGGAGGCCTCCTATTTGTTTTCAAAAATCTTATAAACTATTATGATATGTAGAATTCTACATACATTTTAGATATTCTTAAAATACTAAACCTTTTTTATTTTCTATATAATAAATTCAGATTTCAAACATACCTCAAATTTTTCCTTAATATATAGTAGTAAATAATGTTTTGTAGCTGCTTCTCTGTGAATAATAAATATCTCACAGAATTTTTCACTTAATATACTGTACATTTTATTATATATTATTAGCATTCATATTTCTTCATGGTTTTGTTTTAAAATTGTTTTTATGAAATAATATTTAGTATACAATAGGAATATGATACATTTTAGTTTTGCAAATACTATTAAGTTTAAAAACAGAAATAAAACATTAATACTAAATATGTAATCTGATATATATTTGAGAGAAAAAAAGAAGAAAAAAATATACATGTAGAGATTAAGGAAGAAAAGACACTATAAAAGCTGAAATTCTTAAAAATGCATATAAATAATAAGAATTTGACATGCTTAATATTTGTATATTTCTTTTAGCCTCCATTCATTTTATATACTAGAAAACTAAAAGATAGCATTCACAATTACTGGTCCCAGCATCAAAATAAGAAATATATTATGCAATGGTCACATTTTTAAGTAGATCAATAGAAACATGCATTTTATTTTCACAAGATATTCTACACTGGTTTTAAAATACTGATTGTATTATAAACACTATGTTTTAGAATACAACTATGTTTTCAAATAAAAATTAAAGTACGGTAACTTTTTTAAAATACAAGATTATTTATGTTGACACTATGTGTGTATGTGTAAAATCCAGGGCTAGATGTTCAGTAAATTTACTGTGAAAAGTGTCAGAAAATAAATTATTCCCTTACCATTATGTCCCCGCAAAGCATGTGGGTCATTAGACATTTTCTAATAGAAATACAATGGAGGTCAACTTCTCCTTGTCTTTTATAGAACATAGTTATACCATTATGAACTAAGATGAAAGATTACAGACATAACTAAATGGCCGACTCATAACCATCAAACTCCTGATCAAGATGATGATGATGATGATTAATTATGGTAATTAATCTCATTTCTATCTCTAGACCTGTGGTAAGTTTGTATCTAGTCATTTATTACATTGATTATAGCATAATAATTGAACTAAATATACCTGGCTACATATGCAAATATAATTCAGCTTCTTAAAGGCAAACTTTCTCCATGTTAAAGTCAGTGGCTGCTCTCTTGTCAGCTATTTTGCAGTTGATTTCACATTACAATCATGTTGAATGTGTGTACTATCCAGCACACTCAACACTACATTGAAATATAGTAAATA
>PVKC010040831.1:0-12256 GCA_004027635.1 Crocidura indochinensis | reverse complement strand
TGTTTTTTTTTTTTTTTTTTTTTTGGTTTTTGGGTCACACCCGGCAGTGCTCAAGGGTTACTCCTGGCTCCATGCTCAGAAATTGCTCCTGGCAGGCACGGGGGACCATATGGGGCACCGGGATTCGAACCGATGACCTTTTGCATGAAAGGAAAGGTGGGGGGGTGAAGGACTGGCGAGGGAAAGAAAAAACCACACACAACGGAAACCAAACGGTTGTCACCAGTCCATTCCAGAATTCTCTTGTGTCATGCTTAATGTCTAGCTGGATACACCCCGAAACACTCCCTGAGAACTGGATTTCCAGCAGCTGTGTGAGCCTTAAGTATGGGGGTGGATTTCCTTTGATTTAACTGTTGTGCTTTTAGACATATCTGTTGCCTGGCAGCCTTCCATATGTATTTATTCATCCAATATTTGTTGAGAACTTACTATTTGCCAGCCACAAGCCTGTCTCAGTCCAGCACACACACTCCCTTAAGGAAGCTTTTGACCAGTGCATGTGCCCACCTGCAGAGAAAGTGCTTATCCTGCCTGTTGCTTCCTCATGGTTGGTGATTGGGGAGATGGCAGTAGAGGGGAGGGAAAGCCGTTCTGGAAAGCATGGAGCATGACTGATCTCTGTGACCCCTCCAACATCCTGGGAGATGAACTGGGTGAGTCCTGGGAAATTGGTAGCCCTTGCCTGGGAACCATGCATGTGAGTTGCACACACACATGCAAACATACACAAACACATGCACACTGAACAGATCCAAGCTTCTCAGTTGTGGACATTTCAGGCATCGAAGCTGATGCCTTCTGACAGCATAGACCAGTCTCAGCATACATTCTTCCCAATTCCAGAAGCCTGCCCTATTGATTCCAATGGGACTCTCCGCAGCCAGGATGGGTGTTGTCTCCATGCCTAGGCACCATGCCCCCTTATCTAGGGAGGCTTCCAAGCATGGCAGTACTTGCAAACCCAGATCTTTCTGGCCCCTATCTCAGTGTTGGATATAGGGACCTTTCTTCCACCTGGCTCCAGAGACTCAAAATGAGGTCTCGGAGTGCAGGTCAGTCTGTCTGCAGATGTTGCCATGCTTCTGCTTCTCAGATCTATGTATCTTTGGGCAGAAGAGGCCTAAGAAAGGGGAACTGAAGGGCTCAAAGAGAGCCTGGACAGGAAACACCAGGAGTGTATTACAGGGTCTCCACTCACTGCTGCAGGGAGCAAAGGGTAGGGATAAAGCTTAGGTCCAGTCTTCCCTCCTAGTCTTCTCAATCTCTCCTCCTTTCCCTTCTCCTTCTCTCTCCTCTCCCCTCCTCCTTTCTCCTCTCCTCTCTCTCTGCATCCCTAGGGATCACTTAATTCATGTTATGCCTCTGAAAAAAAAGAAAAGACCCAAATTTTCTCATTTCCTCCAACTACCCGGGCAGGCTCCCTCTGCCAACCTCATCTCATCATTATTCTGGGCTGAGTTAGGTAATGATTCGATCATGGTGAGGAGTAATTCACCTTTGTTCCTGCCTACGTGAAGACTGATTACAAATTCTCATAAAATACTCATTACGCTACCCCAAAATGTTCTTAAGAATAGTGTGTGGAAGAAGAGGGAATGCTGGCTCCGAAGTGTGGGCTTCTGTCTAATTATGTGTAAATTATCGGAGTGGAATCTCCAATGTTTAGTGATAAACAGTTTTCTGCTTCCCAGCAAAAGATCGGGTTTGCAAAGCAGCGTAATCAGCGGCAGCCTGTGTGCGGCGCATTGGAGAATGTCTAACTTCACCTCCTTTTCAAGTTCTTCTGATGGAGAGAAATAGGAATGGATCTACTGCCGCGGCAGACACGCGAGTGTTGTGTTGGGCAATTTGCGAGAAAAGTGGCGAAAAGGCAGATAACAGATCCTTTGTGCTGCTCTCGGAAGGAACAGTAAAAAAAAAAAAAAGTGGGGTTTCTTCAAAAGCGCAGTGAACTGATTATTATTTAATTAACATTCTTTCCCTCCATCGAGCTATTCATCCTGGGAGAATGGTGCCTGTGGTTATGAACAAAGACAAGCGCGTGTGATTCGGAAACAGGGGGTGCTGTTCACCTGTGATACGAGGGAGCTGAACTCAGTGCCAGTCCCACCCAGGGCCTCTCCTTTTGGGGAACCTTTTCTGATGGTGCTTCCAACCCTTTTACATCCGTCTCAAAGAGAAGCAGCCACACCTCTTAATTACCAGGAACCAGTGAAACCAAGTGAACACTGGAGAGAGTGAGTGACATCCCAGCGCGCAGTGGAAACCAGTGGTAGTTGGAAAAGAAACATCCTGATTGGCGAAGACATCTAGCTGGGTGCAGGTGGTCATGATGGTATCCACATGATTACTTAAAGGCAGAGGGCACATGCTTTAAGAGCAATGGTCTCCAAAGTCCCCCAAAGGCTTGACTAGGTCTGCCAGAGTCAGCATCCTGCTCTCCAAATCAACCTTGACTCTACTTTCAGCCAAAAATCAACACACTGTTTTCCTACTGCACAAAGGCATGGGCCACGAGTTTTAATGTACAGATGCTGGTAAAGGCGACCCTGGGGTGCCAGCAAGAAAAACATTTCCAATTCTCCTGGAGCTATTTGTCCTTCTAGAAATATTCCTATTATCCTGGGGCCCGGGAGATAGCATGGAGGTAAGGCGTTTGCCTTTCATGCAAAAGATCATCGGTTAGAATCCCGGTGCCCCATATTGTCCCCCGTGCCTGCCAGGAGCAATTTCTGAGCATGGAGCCAGGAGTAACCCCTGAGCACTGCCGGGTGTGACCCAAAAACCACAAAAAAAATGAAATATTCCTATTATCCATATAGGTAGTGGGAGGAAGGACAGAAAAAGCAAGGGAGGAGAAAAAGGTAGAAAAGAAGCAGCAATGGGGCCAGGGAAATAGCATGGAGGTAAGGCGTTTACCTTTCATGCAAAAGGTCATTGGTTCGAATCCCGGTGCCCCATATGGTCCCCCGTGCTTGCCAGAAGCAATTTCTGAGCATGGAGCCAGGAGTAACCCCTGAGCACTGCCGGGTGTGACCCAAAAATCAAAAAAAAAAAAAAGAAAGAAAGAAAAGAAGCAGCAAGTGGAGGTGAAGATTCCTTCTCTGAGGACAGTGTGGACCATTCGAGTCTGACTAGGCATGAACTGCCCACAGAGTTTGCTCAGTGTTATTTCATAGAAGGATTTTACATGACATATTCTGCACACCACTGGGTCAGTCTCATGGATTTTTAGGTTGATAATGTCTCAGGTTATACTTGGATTTCGTGGGGGGAAAGTTTGGTTTTATTTTTAGGATCACACCCAACCGTGCTCAGGATTTAATCCTAGCTATGCACTCAGGGACCACTCCTGGAGGGGCTTGGGAAACCATATGGAATTCCAGGGATTAAATCCAGCTATACAGTATACAACATATATCCCTTCCCTCTGTACTCTTGCTCTAGTTCCTCTACTTGAATTACTGACTCCATCTTTTATCCAATTGCAAACACACGTGTCTCTTTCCCTAGACCCTAGACACCCCTTTTGGGTGCATTTACATTTGGGTGTACCAGCTGAAGCAAGGAGCAGTTCCATAATTAATACTCAGGCATCAAAAAGGGTGTCTCTTTCTCTGCAAGGCTGAGACTTAAATTTGCCCAGGATCAAAATATCTGCAGCCAGACTCCTATATATATATTTCTGACATTTACAGATCATGAGTTTGGGACATTTTGAAGGCAAAGTCGTTAGAGGATCGACAAAACAGGATTTGCATGATGTCACGTGGTTTCGTTGGATGAGCAGAGAGTTGTACAGAAAGTTCCTCCATGCTTTTCCAATCCATTAGAAGTTTATGGAAAATCTTGCTGTCTAGGTTGTTTCCAACTTAACTTCTGTTGGTCTCTGGTCATGTTCCATTCTTCCCATGGTCCATTAAAAGGCGTTTTATTTTGATTGGTTTTGCATAAGAGACATCTTATCAGTTGCCAACTTATAATACATTTATATTATTAAAATATTATTATTTGATAGCACAGCGGTGTTTGCCTTGCAAGCAGCCGATCCAGGACCAAAGGTTGTTCGAATCCCGGTGTCCCATATGGTCCCCCGTGCCTGCCAGGAGCTATTTCTGAGCAGAAAACCAGGAGTAATCCCTGAGCACTGCCGGGTGTGGCCCAAAAACCAAAAAAATAATAATAAAAATAAAAAAATAAAAAATTATTATTTAAATATCACTTAAAATATTATTTTTATTAATCACTAGAACCTAAAATATACACTTATGTTTGTTTGAAAGAGTAAAGTTTCCAGTAAATTAGGCAGCTGGGTCAGTTGTCTTGCAATTAAATTTATTTCCTGGGCAAAATATTATTCTGATTCAGGTTAGAAAATAGAGATAAAGTTGAATTGTTCCTTTGACTTTTTTTCATTATTATTATTATTATTTTGTGGTGGTGGTTCCTTTCACTGAAAAAATATGGAAAGAGAACAATCCACATATGGGCACATGGGGTTATGATTTTCTTTGGAACCAAATTTAAAATTGTCAATAGGAATGAGGGATTGCTGAAAAAAAATTGCCCCGTGTTTTCTGATTCTAAAAGTGTCATATATTTCATGGAGTCCTTTTTTAAGAGAAAAAATTTCTTTCTTTTTCTGTCTTTATTTTGAAACACACACACACACACACACACACACACACACACACACACACACACACACACAAGCATCTGCAGCCATGGAAGACCCCATACTGAGTGCCTAACCCTGCTGACTTTTACACAGAGAAAGTCTTCATGTAATAGAAATAAATGCTGCATTTTCTCCATCTGTAACATGTCACTTGGGCCAAGTGCTTCAGTGTCTCTTTGGTAAAGCTCCAATGTGGCTTTCTCAAAAATGCCCTATCTCCAGTTAATGATATACTTTGCTGCTCACTGGGTGGTCTCTGGATTACTCTGCACCAACACCCACTTCCCTCATCCTCCTTTTCTGCGATGAGCATTTATAAGGGAGAGATTTGGGGCTGCTGGAACCTAGGGGCACTGAACTGCCAGCCAGGCTCTGTCCTTGGTCCTGGGTGTCTTTGGGAGATAAATAGCACTTAAAAAACAGATGAAGCAAAGTGGGATGATCAGGAAAATCCTGTCAAATAAACTGTGTGCAGATAAAGTGCAGTGAGAGATAGGCAGACAGGATCCCTGACATGGGCTGGGGGCAGGTGTCAGGCTGTGCTTCCTGCTGTGGCTTTGCTCAGTATTCACTTCCTGGCCTGAGCCAGCCATGAATTTTTCAGCCATGTAAACCCTCTCTGAGGAAGGGGTTTCCTGTCCAGCAATGGGCAGGCCTTGTGGCCCTGTTTCAAGGAGAGCCCCAACTTGTGGCAACTGGCAAGCAGGGAACTTGGTTGAAGGCATTGTTCTTGTGGTCCGGAGGTTTTGGAGGGGAGAATCAACAGCCATACTGGGCCAGGTAAGGGTTGATCCCTGAGTCTTGGACACTGAGAGGAGTGAAACCGCAGGTCCGGTTCTGGGGGTGGGAGAGACTGATGAATTTCCCAGAATGGAACCTACCTTTGAGGGTATTTGCCTCTGATGAGCCAGAGCTGTATCCTCCGTGTACCCCGACTTCTGGAACCAGAGCAGCAAGATGCAGTTTGCTGAGAAACCCAAGGAAAGTGTGGCCGGATGCCCCAGGTTGGTCTGGGCTGGAGGAGTTGGCTTAGCTGTGAGGGCAGGGCAGGGCTGTGCTCCTTCCCTGCTTCGTCTCCACCCTGGGGTATGAGCAGGTTCCTGTCTGTAGAGGGAGGGTCAGTCTTTCAGTCGCCCATCACAATACTTCCTTAGAGCCAAGTGTTCTCCCTCCCAGAACAGGTCCTTCTGCTCCATCTGTGGAGACCCTCAGAATAGTAAGAGCAGGTCATCCCGATGCCGCTCCCCCAGATGCCAAATAGTAATTGAGAGTTCCTTAATTTCAGCTCGAGAAAATGAGGTCCTTTTTAATGGAACAAGCTGCCTCTTAGAACCCTCTGGAACGTTCCAGAAGCATGAAAGTGGGGGAGGTGGGGGATCATCTCTGTTCTTTTGTCTGTATTTGCTCATCCTCTAAGATCATTGCCCAGTGTCAGGTTTATCAGTGCATCACTTGCATATGGGGAAACATGCCCTTTTGGGTGCACAGCTCTGCCAAGTTTAGTCTGTGGGCACAATGAGTTCATGGCACTACCCTTAGGATGGGGGCATATTGATGAGTCTGGGCAGCTCCCCAGAGCCTGACCTCAGACCACATCCAGCCTCCAGTCATCAGCAACCTCTTTCCTCTCCCTTTAGCCTTGCTTGCCTGTCCAGAATATGGTACCCAAGGGATCACCCAAGGATTCTGCTCCTTCCTGGTTGTGGGCTAATTTAGATCATCTGTAGGACTGAGACAGTGACCCTGGCATCCATATTCATGCAGAACTGCATTCTATTGGGTGGAGAAGGCATGGTGCGGGTTTCTCTCTTCAAAAGTGGAAGGGTATTTGGGTTTAGATGTGGATGATCATGGGAATGTTGAAATAGCCTTCATGCAGTTCTGTGTACAGATACCTGCATCTCCTGCTCTAAGAGGCATGTTGCATGGCACTCTGGATTGTGTGGCAAATGCTGACAGGGTTTGGGGATGGGTATGATGGGAGCATTGGTGGCACGTCTTTGGTTAGAATACATTCCACCAAAGAAAACCTATGTGGATTCTCTGCAACTGAAAGCATAGAATTATGGCTTCTATAGGCTGAGCAGAGAGTCTCGTAGTGGCCTTGAATCATTGGTTTCCTGCATCCATTACCTTCTCCCTGTTGTTTCTCTACTGTTTCTGCCTTCCTTGCTTGAGTTTGCTTTTTCTCATACACCTTACAGCTCTAGTTTTATTTCCAATAAACACTCAGCCACCCTCATTTCTCCCCATCAAATCATCAGCAGACCAAGGAAAAACCACCTCTTTTGAGAAAGCCCTGGCTCTCTTCCATTGAAGCTGCTACCTCCAGGCTCCTTTCTATACATCTTCTTCATTCTACACACCCTGCTTTTTTCCTGGGCAGTGTTGGCCAATGTTGGCCTTATAAATTAGCCATGTAATTTGGTTCTGGATAGAATTTAAAAAATTTAGATCATGATTGAGTCATGTATGCTTGTAAGAGATAATATGGGGAGATTCTTAAGGGACTTTTTACCCAGTTGGATACAAGGGTGACATAGAGTGAAAGTGGATGGAATTCAAGAGCGCAATCAGAGTTCAGATTTTACTGCAATCGACTGGTTGGATTCAGGCTTCCTAGTTTTATTTATGTCACTGTGCGTAGGTGGGGGAAGGGTGGTATATTTAGTTTCAGGCAATTTTATCCCGGGGGTAGATTTATGGGTTCCTGTCACAGTTAAAAACTCTGAGAATCCCAGTAGGATTTAATCCTTTCTCATAGCATCCTCCTTCCTTTACACCTACTAGCAAACTCTGATTCTGTTTTGCATTAGAACAAAATTGAGACGTATCAAATAGTGGTCCAGGGAGCATCTGTGCTGTGTTTCTTTGTATTCCTCAACAGATTTACCTGGTGATTCAGCCAGACTGGGTATACACTAGTAGTACTTTTGCCTTACTGAGTAATATTCCATGGTGTGGAATGCTCTAGTTTCTTTTATCCTTTATCCATCAAAGGACATATCTACCACTTTGGGGGGGTTGTCCCACACCTGGTGGTGATTCTCAAGGGTTTCTCTGGCTCTGCACTTAGAAATCGCTCCTAGCAGACTCTTGGGACCATATAGGATATTGGGAATTGAACCCCAGTGCATCCCAGGTTGGCCAGGTGCAAGGCAAGAGTCCTACTGCTGTGCTATAGAACTGGCCCCTCTCTACCGCTTTCTATTATTAACTGACTGGGATGAAAAATATTTATGATATGAACTTTTGTGTGCCTGTGCTTTACCATTCATCTGGGATAGAGAAATGCTCAAGAGTGAAATTTCCAGAGTGTTCATCTCATAAGAAACTGATTGATTATTAAAATCTGCCTCTGTTGGTAGACTGGAAGTTCCATCAGAGTAAATAGATTGAGTTTTGTTTATTTGTTTGCCTGTTTGCTTGTTTGTATGTCTAATCACTGGATACTGGGAACATTTCGCAATTCTTAGAACCTAATTTACCACTCTATAAATATTTATATATGAATTAAATAAGAAATGAATGAGTGAATGCATGAATAAGAATGTTGGCATGGGGATTAAATCAAATAATGTATGTAAATCGCTGGGAGAATGCTTAGCATGGAGTAACCTCTAATATTCAGCAAATGTTCTCTCACCCTTGGTATGATCAGATGTGATTTCTGCTGAGTGACATGACTCAACTTTCCCATTCTTGCCACTCCCCATCTCAACAGACATCGTGAGACTTGACAGGACTCCCAAAGTCTGAGCTCTTGGTTTGCTTAATTTCCCAGAGGAAAAGTCCGATCTCTGGAATATGATCCAAAGGGGGAAGAACCGGAATGTGAAGTTTCTACATTAAATAAGATCCCACCTCTCCTGGTCGCATGAGAGGTTACTCGACTGCCTTTGTTAAAAAGGAACAAAGGCCAACCATCGTACAAGGCTTACCTTAACCCCTAGATCCTCCTGATCTTAGCCTGCAAAAATAAATGTTGGTGAAGGCAAGAGAGAGAGAAAGAGAGAGAGAGAGCAAGAGGACACCCTACTTAATAGAGAGAAGAAATCAGTTCTTCTCCTTTGCCCGGGAAAGTGCAGGTCTTCCTCATGTCTTGATTCTCTGTAAGAAGAACGAGGCAAGACAAGCCATCTTCATAATAAGACTAGAAACGAGGTTCCCAACACAAGTGTCACAGGAAAGATGAGCTGTCACAGGGCATGTGGCAAGGCAAGAAAGAAACTTTTCGGGTGGCTCTAATTAGGTGTCTGTGAAGAACAGTGAGGTTTGAGCACCATGTCTGCTGCCTCTTCTCTACCAGCTCTGACCCTGCTCTTCTCATGCCACAGGGAAGTTTGGATCTCACAGTGCAGGGGGAGGCAGTAAGTAGAGCTAGTGAGTTGCAAATACAGATGCATTCTTTAGGCCTGGTCTCATTCAGAAAGGACTAGGGGCATGTCACACTTCCTTCTTTTATTTGCTATGTATCACTGTGCTTCCTAATTCTTCCTATTTTGCTATCTTTTGAAGACTGGTGGGGGAGAGAGAGAAATAGAGAGAAAGAAGCCCCCATAGGAATGGGCATCCCATAGTCGCAGATACAATTATTCAGCCATTCCACATCTGTTTCCAAGCTGCACTCTAGTTCATGTCTGCTTGGCGGGAGGAAAAGTTCAGCTTGGGACCAAGACAAATTTCAGGTATTGCATCAAGGACTGGGTTCTCTGTGCTGGTCTTGCTTCCATGTCTAGGAGCCCCTCACTTTCCCAGCCTCGGTCTTCCCACACATGGGGCTGATTCTTCTGAAGAACAGTAGGGGACTTTGTCCTCCAATTGAGTTTCTTGGGGAATTTGGGTCTCCATGGTCCAACTTGCAGTCACCTCAGTTTATTATCTATTTCTAAGCTCAGATCATGCACTCCAATCAGAATAGGAATGAAGAATGTCATATTTTATTTCCCTTGATTTTATTTGTTTTCAATTGAGTCACCATGAATTACAGAGTTCCAAAGATATTTGTGATTGAGTTTTGGGCATACCATGTTCCAACACCCATTCCTTAACCAGAGCCCACTTCTCTCCACCAATACATTCAGTTTCCCTCCCACCTTCCAGCCTGCCTCTGCAGTGGGCACCATCCTCTCCCACACTGTCCCTGTATTCCCTTCCCGGACTTCTTTCCACAGCTCTATCCCAGCGACCAGCTTCCTCCTGAATACCAGTTCTTGTGCTGTTCTTCATTTCCTTTGACATTGGGCATTAGCTCTTCCTCTAGGAGGAAGTTCCTTTATCTCCCACTTATAAGAGAATCATTCTGTGTCTGCTCCTCTTCCTCTGATTGATTTCACTCAAGAGGACACTGTCTAAGCCCATCCACAGTGCAGATAATGGCACAACTTCATCTTTTCTTATGACCTAGAACTATGTCATTATATATATGTAATATATATGTATATATGTGTCATAGCTTATTTTTATCTAGTCATCTGTTTTTAGATATTTGGGTGGTTTCAAGAATGTTTCATTAAGCTGATGTGATGAAGGAGCCTGTCTCTTTCGTGGCCTCATCTGGAAAATGGGTGTAATTGGGTAGACTCTCCTAATGGAACTGTCTGTGGTCACTTCTCTCTGCTCCCACCCAATTTCCTTTGATCTCTGGATTGTGGCAGGACCAGGTAAGGGTAGTTCTTAGAAGGGAGAATTCTGAATTGGAGTTGTGGGAATATGGAATGTGAAAAGAAATGTGAAGTGCTGGATATCACAGTAACCGATTCTTGGTTTTGCTTCAATTTTCACCATGTTCCTTAGAATTGCATGACTCTTGATGGGACAATGGATGTGCAAAGGTAGGAGTTGATGCAAAGGCTTAACTAGTGAGGGGTGAGGCTGGGGGAGGGGTGGTGAAGACTGACCAGAATCTGGGGTGGTGGTGCTTGAAGAAGAATCTGTACCCTAAAGAGGTCTCAGAATAACAGCATCTTTCAGAAAACTCTCTGGAGAGATGCAGAGTAGCAAGGAGTGAGAGGGCTTTCTGTCGCTGTCTTAGCTGAGAATGCTGAGTGGGGTCATAGGGCATCCCTGAAAAGCAAGCCAAAGGAATGGCAAGGATTCTTTCTAGCTAGAGAGAAGGGTCAGTTTTTTGAAAGAGGCACATTTATGTTTGCAACTCCAAATGTAGGTCATCATCTACACCCCACTATCACCATTTAACACCCCCATTCTGTCATTATCTCCACCTCCATCATCATCATCACCGACAGTATTTCCACCACCACAATCATTATCATTATAGTCAGTATCATCACTGCTATCTATATTATTTTTGTATTAAACTTTTATTTGGAGGGGGCCATATCCAGCAATGTTTGGGAGTTTCTCCCTGTTCTGTACTCAGAAGTCAGTCCTGGTCGTGCCTGGGGGACCGTATGGGATGCCAGAGACTGCCAGGTTCGCTACATACAAGGTAAGAACCTTACTCATTATACTACTATTACTCAGCCCCTTGAAATCATTCTTAACATGATTGCTACAATGTATTACCACCATCTTTATAATCATCATCATCACAACTATCACCATCACCATCTTCACCACCAACATCCTCGTTTTTTTCTTGTTTCAGATTTTATTATTCTATTTAAACACCACAACTCACAAAGTTGTTCATAATACAGTTGTTTCTGGCACTTGATTGTTAATACCACTCTTACCAATAGTGTATTATTTCCTTTACCACTGTCCCAGTTTCCCACCTACTTGCCAAGCCTGCCTCCTTGGCTGGCACAAATAATTTATTTTTACATTGTTGTTACAATTAAATAGTAATGGACTCACCATTTTTTTATCATCAACATCTTTTCCACCACCATTGTACCCAGCACATGCATCACCTTAACGTGATGAAGAAAATATGCACAGTACATTTGAATATGCACCAAGAGTTACATATTTAAGCAATTTTCACATATTCTTCCACGTTCACAAATTGTGAAAGGAAGGTACTCATTTTTCCATTGATAAAATGAATTTCTTAGAACCTAAAAGTTAAAATAATTTTCAAAAGCCATTTAACTGATCCAAAACAAGTCCAAGATTCAGAAGCAGAAAAATCTGGCTCAGTATCTCTTCTTTATTTCACTATCAGAACAAACAGGTTAAGATTAGCATAAACTCAGTGGCTGCAGAATATAGCCATTTGATTCTTTTATTTTCCAGTTTGGGGCTATCTTTTAACTTTGCCTTTTAGTATGTCATGTCATGAACCATTTTTTCTCAAGAAACATACAAGCCTTTGTACCAGGAGGAACGCCTCTCTAAGTAAATTTTTCTGGAAACTTCTTGTCAAACAGAGACAAAGGGCAGGAGAAGAATCAATTTATAAATTCAAATGCCAAACATTTGTAATAAAGCCAATCAGTGAGAAAATGAGACTATTTTGATGAGTACCAATATTTGAAATTGGTCGCATGGATAACTGATACTGTTTTCAATTAGCTTCATAATACAATTCGCTTTAGACTTTTAATTTGTTGCGTGATATGGAGAAAATGCTGATTCACATACTGATAGAGTTTCAAGAGGTACTTT
>PVKC010040830.1:0-12260 GCA_004027635.1 Crocidura indochinensis | reverse complement strand
GGTCACATCCAGCAGCGCTCAGGGATTACTCCTGGCTCCATGCTCAGAATCGTGTTTTTAATTTTAATAATTGTTTGATACTGTCAAAAGTTAAGCAACAAGAAATTAATCATTTTACTTCCTAAATGTCAGAGGATGAATAGGTTTTTAAAAATATGCCATTAAACAGAAAAAAATAGGAGTAAGCCCAGAATGGGGTGCCTAGACAGACAAAGTCTCACAGGTCCATAAGAATACATCAGGTTAGTGGAGTTAAAAAACTCAGGTGAAGAATAGTGAGATTTAAAAGGTTGCAGTTATTCAAAAGGTCAAGATTAGAGAAACCTGAAACTTTTTTCATAAGTCATGGAAGTTTTTTTGAACAACAAAATATTAACATATATGTATTATTTGTTCAAGACCATATTCAATGCAAAGAAAGGATTAAAGACCAAGACAAAGTTAGGGAACATGAGCACCTTAAATTGTTAATAATGTCATGTAATTTCACTGACATATTAAAAACAAAATGAACTAATGGGGGCATAGATTAGGGGTTGCTAATGGTAAGGATGGGTTGGGGTAAGCAAAATGGATTTAGTGGTCAAAAGGTATAGTTCCAGCTTATAAAATTATTAAGTTCTACAGTTGTATCACAAAGTTTGATATTTATAATTATTAATAATGTATTGGTTTGAAAATTATTAAGAGTAGCTTTTGTGTGTATTGATGGTTGCCAACTGGTCTTGCAGGGTTTGCCTTGCATGTGACTGACCTAATTTTGATCCTTAGCACTGCATATGATCCTTAAGCACCACTAGTTTTGATCTCTAAACACAAAGACAGGAATAAATCATATGGATTTCCAGTTGTGGTTCCCCAAAAAATTAAGCAAAACTTATGTAAATATTTATGTCAATTATGCATCAAAATGTGATATTCAAAACCTTTTTGTTTTAAAGAAAATGATAATATAGTACATAAAATAACAATAAATAAAATAGTAATAATCTACAGAACTAAGGAGACACTATGCTAATCACTCTTTGTATATTTTCTTATTGGGTCATTGCAGTGATCATGACATCTTTCTAGAGGTCATTATATGTTAGAGTATGTTGGGGGTTTGTAAACAACAACCTGTTCACCAAACTGGCCCAGTCAGTCTGTTTTCACTCAAGCCATACTTCCAAAAAATGGTTATTACATTAAATTGGTTGGAAAAAAAAACAAAATAACTCTTTGTGGTACATGGAAATGATGAAATTTTCAAGTGTGAGTGCCCATAAATAAAGTTTTTATTGGAACATATCCATACCTAGCCATTAATGTATGAGCTGTGGCTGTTTTCATGCGACAGCACCAGAGTTGATTAGTTTACAATAGAAGAGAAGTGGTTCATAATAGCTAGCCTATTTCATATCTGTCTTTTTAAGTATTTACAATATGTAGATCACTAGAATAAGGCATGAAACCATAATACACTTTTTAGTTTATGTGGTTATAAATCATGGTTGTAATAGCAATCTTTCATGAAATCTGAATTATAGAGAAATTATTTTACTTGGGCATTCAATTAGGAAATGGTGGAGCCAGTGGTTTTTAAGAAAAAACATCTTTCAGGCTTCAATACACTCTTGCTCTCTTAAAACTCAGTCTCTTTTTCTGTAGTCATTTTTTTTGTAATCATATTTTTTTTAACTATATGACTTTGTCAGACACTTCCAACATATCCTCTTTACCACCTCAATTTCTTTGTGCTCGCATGCCTAGATATGAATATTGTTATGATTGACGACAGGCAGAATGAGACTCAGGCCAGTGGAACAAAAGTACAATTCTTTCATTCATAACCACCTCCTTGAATCTCTCTTGGCCCCCAAGTATGAAGCTTTGCTATCTCTGAATGAGCTGAAAGTGATGAAAAGGACATGTGATGGAAAGCTGGAAACCTTATTACTGGCTTGTTGCCTATAGAAACTCAGCCAGCTTATCTTCTCTCCCAAGGAGCTTCAAACTTACACTGGCACAGCTGGTTCTTGCCAGGTGCTAGCTCTAATAAGCCATACTATTCAACTGAGATCAGAAGTCAATAGATGAAACTCTGCATATGTTTTTTTTTTTTCCACCAAAGATTATGTTTCTTGCTTTTCAAAGATCCTTGGAAGTTACCAGATTCTTTAGGGTAGATGTCTCTCCTAGATGGAAATAAGCCAACAGTAAAATGCTAAGTCACCTGGTACTGTCTCTTAAATAATATTCTAGAGCCTAGATTTATTAACGTAAGGCTTAGGATTGCCCAATCATAACCAGAATTTCTGTTCTAAGCAGGAACAAGTACACCCTGGCATGTTATCAACTTAGTAATGAAGTGTTTACTTTCGCATAGGTATTATTGAATCCTTACAGAAAGATTTCCATATTCCTACTCTACAGATTAATATTTAAAAGAAATTAACAGCACAAATTTACATTTTTAAGTTATAGGTCTGTAAATCTAAAGGAAGTCAGCTTTTTTGTTTCATGATATTCATTGAAAATAAAGAAGGAATCAATTTGGACACAGCACAATATTGTGGAGTTCAATGATGAGCAAGATTGAAACTTTTTAGTAAACTATTTATGTAGCCTGATAGTCTGTAATAACTTGCCTACATTGGAGGTTTTTCTGAGGATTATATGAAAGAAAACAAGTATGACATTCATGTACTTTTTATATACATTTATTTTGAAACAGACCATTTTCTCTATAGACAGAGACGTGCCAGTTGCCTGGGATTGGGTAAGTGGACACATGGAGGACAGAAAATTGCTATGGAATTTCTTTGCGAGATGATAAAACGCCTTAAAAAATTGATGGCTGGGGGCCGGGTGGTGGTGCTGGAGATAAGGTGCCTGCGCTAACCTAGGACAGAAAGGACAGACCGCGGTTCGATCCCACGGTTCCCCATATGGTCCCCCGTGTCTGCCAGGAGCGACTTCTGAGCGAATAGCCAGGAGTAACCCCTGAGCGTCACCAGGTGTGGCCCAAAAACCACAAAAAAAGAGTTAAAAAATATTGATGGCTGTACCATACCATACATATTCTAAAAGCCATTGAATTTTCCACTTTAAATGGCAAATATTACGGCATGTGAGTTGTAAAATAATATTGACAAAAGGTTTGGTAAATGTCTGGCACAAAGGATAGGTTGTACCAATGTTTTTGAGACAGAGATTAGCTAGAATAGCTGGTCCACCAAATTCACTTGCTTTTTGGAATACAAAACTAGGCTCTGTCCAGGAAGTTGGAGGTGACAATAAGTCTGCTTTCTGATCCACGGAATGTGAATTCTGGCCAATGAAATTAGTATAACAAGCATTCTTTACAAGTCTTCTTGTTCTAGTTCTCAAAAGATGTAAGGGCATTTTTGGAGCACAAAAATCATATGTTGATAATGAAAAGAACACAATATGGATGGAAGAAGGTCTGAATTATTGTCCTGAAGAGTAATGAAGCGAATTTGGGACTCGTGAGAAGGAAAAGAAATGATTGTGTTTAAACCATTATCCATTTTGGGAGTCTGCTGCAGCAAGAGTTAATATTGCAACACATGTTATCCTGACAATTTTACTTCTTCTAATGATTTGAAATTAATTGATGGTGGATGAGCAGACCTAGCTGTATGGATCTAGGGTCAGAGTGTCTATAGGGGAAGTCATCTCATAAAAAAAAAAACAGTTCCTTTAACCTTCTGACATCATTACACAGCCTTGGAAGCCTCACAACTTGTAATTCACTCTCTTGACTGAGGGAAGCTAAGTCCTTGTTCTGCCTTACAGCCCCTTGTGAAAGGGCCAAATGAACAGCAGGTGACTTATGAGCAAGCAATGAGCAGCAGGAGACGTGGAGACAATGTCTGCAGCTCTACACATGCTGCTGTGCTCCTGCTCGAGGACACACACTTTATCATTCCTCTCCTTTAAAGAAAGGGGAAAAGGTACAAATCACACGTGTAACCCTTAACTATGCTCTGATCCCACACGGTTCTTTATAATAATGCTATATCTTTCATTCTCTAAGTGGGGGAAGGCAACAAGAACTAGTCACTCTCCTAGTAAATAATGCCAAACTCTTTGCTATTGTTCCCATTCAGAAGCTTCTCCATCAGAAGGCCAAGATCTGAGTCATGCTTTGGAAAAGGGAAAGCAAGAATAGGCAGCTACAAGTAAAAGGTGGCAAAGTTAAAAGGGATAATTCTGGAGGGAGAATAGCTCAGATTTATGAGCTCTACCCTCATGTAAGTCTATCAGGTGAGGGTCCACCATTTTTTTCTGGTCTTTCTCAGCAGGCAACACCATAAGAGCAGTGATCATAGAAAGGAAAACTATTCAGATCTCATGGAAATAGATAGCAACGATTCAAATAATTTACATGAATTGTTGAGTAGTCCTGCCAATCTTATTAAGTATCATCATAAGTCTCTCTTACAAAATAGAGAAATTCAGGCTGAGGAGTGTTTAATAAAGTTAAACTTCATTCTCACCTGGGTGGGAGGTAATGGGAGAACTGGGACCTGATAGAGATATATGACAACTGTCCACATGCCTAGCCAATGAACATACATTCCTTCCCCCGAATGGGAAAAAATGCATCACTGAAGTGAATTTTTCTTCTACTGCAGAATCCAAGATGTTTAAAAATTATAGTACCTACTCTTTCTCATAGCCCATTCAGAAAATGGCCTTGAAATCTATTTGCACTCAGGTATATGAAGGGCTTCAGAGAATACTGAAGCAGTTAAGAGGAGAATAGAACAAAGACCATTGTCCTGGATGAAGGAGATATCTTTGCCTAAATGGGATTCATAAAGTCATGCAAATCTTAGACTTTTCTGATTTTGAATATCAGATCATTGCAAGTATAAATGTTAACTTCTAAAGCGAAAGCAGAACTTATTACTGAAAATAGCATTCCCCCCTCCTCTAGCACAAGAATCATAAAGATAGAAAAGAGAACATAAATTTCTCTCCCTGCTGTTTGCCAGACAGTCTCTTATCTCATTCAACCTCAAGATCCCATTGCCCATATTTTCTCTCATTTCTTCTTTGTAAGCTCTATTTAAACCAGATGGAGCAGTAACATTTTGAAGTTCCTTCCAAAGCCCAGGGACTCTCATCATAAATAAGTAAACAACTCAGCAATTGGTAAATAGGCAGGAATGAGCTTACCAATTGAACTGGAAAAGTAGCTAAAAATGTGCTCCCTGACAAAAAAAAAATCTGAATGCCATCCAAGTTTCCTTCATGGAACAGGTAATCCACATGGATTTCATTCAGAAAATCATGGACTTTAAAGAGTGGCAGTGGAGAAGCATTTACTAAAAGGTCCATAGAAATATTGACTGGCCCCCTCTGGCCCCCTTGTCATTGCTAATATGTTGACATTTTATCCCATATTTACTATAAAATATTTATCATCCAGCAAATCGAGGTACATATAAGTGCTGCTTTTCTATATATATGTTATAAAATATTATAATCATGATTATATTATAATTATAGATATATACACACTCTTTCCTTTAAGTTTTACATAATTCAACTATTATCCAATGTGAAAGTTAGTGAAAAGGAAGTTGTCAGTCCAGAGCATTCACCATGAAGATATATGAAAGTGTATTTGTTCCAGAGAATCCGCATCTATATAATCAGTGTCTATTATATTATATTTAATCTAGAGTCAGGTTCTGGAAGTCCAAATAAAAATATGAGTCAGTCTTCATTCTTAAGATGCTCATGGCTTACTAGAAGATAGATGTATTCAAACAGTAAGAAAAAGAAGGATTACAGGGTGGAAGAAGAACATGTATTAGTGTTTAGTGAACAGATCTACTGAGTAAAGAACTATGTGTGGGGAGGAACAGAGGAGAGTTACTGTAGTTCAGTACAGGAAACTCCTTTTAGTCTCCTTAGAAGAGAATTAGATAATAGTTTGGACAGAGTGAGAAGGAATTCAGACAGCTGGTCACAGTGGCATAGAGAACTATAGGTTGTGCTCACTATGAATGAATACCTGACCATGAGTGCAAAGAAGGCTCCAAATGAGAGACATGAAAGGAAGACCTTGGAGTCCTGGATGTCCTTTACTGTCCTGTGGGTCATATGAAATAGTGGACTTCATAACACATGTGGTGAGAGCATTGAAGAGACTTTGAATAACAGAGTAAACATAATCTGATTTGTACTTTAGAAATCTCCATGGCAACCCTGTGGAGGCAGCCAGCTGAGAAAGAAGGAGATTCATGCAGCAGGCCAGGTGGTAAGGACCCAGTTTGATCCTGGGTGCAGTGATGGAAAAAATAAAGAAAGAAAAAGAAGAAGAAAGCTAAGAAAATCAAAATATTAACTAAAGGCAACTGGGAATCCATTTATGGCTTCAACAGTGTGTCTCCAGGTGGCTTTAGATAAGTTCTTTCTTTTATAAATCCTATTTCCCAACTTGTCAGGTAAGAGGGGCATAATCTGTGACTATATGAGAAGGTACTTTATGTATTTGACTATAATTAATTTTTTCGACATGACTTTTGGGCCCAACGAGATAGTACAGTAGATCAATCAAATTACTGCAGCCAGGTTCAATTCTTAGTACCTTATTAGGTCTCTTGATCCCCATCAAGATAGCAGAACCAGAAGTAAGCCATGGGCACAATGAGACTGGTCAAAACAATCCCAAAAACTTTCCCTCGGAAAGCAGTTGAGGAAGGCTTATTCTTTGAATCATACTTTTGAGTTTCAAAGACCAATATTTGCTGTTCACATGTTAGATGTAAATACACATTACAATGAACCGAAGAAAAGGGAGAACTAAAATAACCAAGACTATAGTTTTTCTCTTTCTGAGAGGGAAAAGAGGCAGCTTAGGATCAATTCAGTTCCTTAGGATCAATTCAGGTGCTTATGAATGTTTGCCATAGAAAGAAAACAAAAATAAAACACCAGCCACAAAAATGAAGCAATTATTTTATACTAGTGCCGAACAGCACCATGGGAGCCTAGAGAAACAAAATTTCAATGAGTTAAAAGTTTTTTAACAAACATGAATATCCTTTTCTGTAATCCAAGACTGCTAAGAATCTCCGTCATTAAAAAATAAATAAATAAATAAATTATAATATTCATTTATTTAAATAAAAAAAGGGTGTGGAGATAGAAATGGGATACAGAGAGCTTGTCTTCCATGTACCTGACTTGAGTTTGATTCCCAGTACGATACATGGTCCACTAACCCAACCAGAACACTGCCATGTATGACCTCAAAACATATATATATATATATTTATGAATATATTCACATATACTTACTTATATAGGCAAAAGCCTATATTATTATGAAATGTGACAATAACAAGACATATTCTTTGCTCTCAAAAATAATTACAGTCACTGTTCATAATATTTTGTCTTGTGTGAGGAGAGTATGTCTCTACTCTTCTTGGTTTGGTTTTCTTGGAGTGCCACACCTCATTATGCTCAGGATTTACTCCTGACTCTGCATTCACGAATTACTACAGATAGGGACCAAATGGGATGATAGGAATTGAACCTGGACCGGTCTCTTGAAAGGCAGGTACCCTACCTGCTGTACTATTATTGTGGCCCCAAAACTCTCTACTCTTTCTACCCAATGCTTCAAAGTGCTTTGAATAGTATCTAGCTTATAGTGGGTGCTCAATAAATTTCAACTACAATGAATACTATTAAATTTGTTATTTTTTGAAAGGGAGAAAGTGACTCAAATAAAAACACATGTTTGAGCTTTAATTATGCAAGGAATCTATTTAGGAAAAATTACATTTCTGTAAGAAATCATAAGTAATTAATCAAACTGCTGGCAGTGAGATTTTTATAATACTAATTTAAATAAACTTTTGAACAGCAGGTCTTATGCAGCTAATTTGCTTTAAGAATCTTTGATTGACCATACTCTTCTTAAAACCAGGGTGAGTTCATATTTATCAGCTCTCATGTAACAAAATTAAGTATCAACAAATTTTTCTATAAATATCTAATCTAAAAAGGCTACACTTCAAATGGTACTGTTTAGAAAGAAATGGAAGATGTTAATGGTATGGAAGGATAATTACACGAGGCGTCTCTGAAAAATTTTGCTGACCTGACAAGTGAGCAAACTTATGTAAAAAAACAAATAATGCCTAGGATACAAAAGCCATCCACAGAATGGGAGAAGCTATTCACCCAATACCCATCAGATAAGGGGCTAATATCTAAGATGTACATGGGTACTGACAGAATTTAACAAGAAAAATACATCTAACCCCATTAAAAAATAGGGAAAAGAAATGAACAGACACTTCCTCAAAGAAGAAATACAAATGGCCAAAAGGCACATGAAAAAATGCTCCACATCAGTAATCATCAGGGAGATGCAAATCAAAACAGCAATGAGCTACCATCTCATGCCACAGAGACTGGCTGGCACACATCACAAAGAACAAGAATAATCAGTGCTGGTGGGGATGTGGGGAACTCTCATTCACTGGGGAAGAAAGGAACTCTCATTCATCTATCCAGCTCTTGTGGAAAATAATATGGAAATTCCTCAGAAAACTGGAAATTGAATTGCCATTTGATACAGCTGTAGAACCCCAAGGGATATACCCTAAGAGCTCAAAAACACAATTCAAAAATCCCTTCCTTACACCTATATTCATTGCAGCATTATTTACATTAGCCAGACTCTGAAAACAACCAAGATGCCCTTCAACTGATGAATGGCTAAAAAAACTGTGGTACATATACACAATGGAATATTATGCACCTGTCAGGAAAGATGAAGTCGTGAAATTTTCCTATATGTGGATGTACATGGAATTTATTAAGTCAGAGGGAGAGAGATAGACACAAAATAGTCTCATTCATCTATGGGTTTTAAGAAAAACAAAAGACATTGAAATAATTCCCAGAGATGAAGGCCAGAAGAACCGGCTCAAGATATAAAGCTCACCACAAAGAGTGGTGAGTGCAGTTAGAGAAATAACTACTCTGAGAACTATCATAACAATGTCAGTGAGTGAAGGATGTAGAAAGTCTGTCTCGAATACAGACAGGGGTGGGAGGTGGGGAGGGGTTGGTGAAGGAAGGAGATGAGGGCATTGGTGATGGGAACTGGTGAAGGCAGGTGTTCTTTGTATGACTGAAACCCAAATACAATCATGTTTAAATAAAGATATTATTTTAAAAAATATATGTAAAAAATGAAAGTTGTTGATGATGAAAGTAGAATTAAAATATACTTGGGGCTAGAGAATACAGCAGATAAGGCACTTGTCTAAATACAGTCAACACAGATTCAATATCTGCAACCCATATGGTTCCCTGAGCACTATTAGGAATCATTTCCAAGTACAGAGCCAGGAATAATACTGCATACCTCCTCATTCTACCACATGTGATGCTCTTCTCTGAACAGAAAAGTCTGAAGCACTTAATTATAGTTGAAAAATTATGTCATGAGTGCCAGAGAGATAGTATAGCGGGTAAGATATTGCCTTACATGTGACTGCCTTGGATTCAATTCATTGCATTATATATGATTTCTTAGCACTGCCAAGAGTAATCCATGAGAACAGACTGGGAGTTAACAATTGAGCTTCGCCAGGTGTGACTAAAAGCAAAATGAATTTTTTTTAAAAGTAGAACTATTTCACATAATTAAAAATCTCTCACTGATAACTAGTGTTTCTAAGATATTTGTGAAATTTGGCTGACAATCCTGTTACAGATATGAAGAAGGCCACCTTTTTGAAAACCCCTGAGAAGAACTTTAGTAAATTATTGTAACTTCACAATAGGGACTTTGGTTTCATAGGTTGATTGTACTTTGCAATGATCTGCAACTTACCAACTGTTAACACCTTTGGACAAGTCACTGAATCTCACTTAAGCCTCATTCCCATATATAAATGGGAATACATGCTAAGAGATATAAACAGCTGAGCATAGTGCTTGATATATAAAGTATGGTAACAATTTGTATTATAATTAGGCCTACTGAAAGGGAAATGTTCTTTCCAAAATTGGCTAAGAAACTTGTTTCAAGCAATTCTGAGACTAAAATAAAATAAAATATCTGGGAGATGGGTTTGCAGATATGAGAGTGGGTGTTTCATTTTAATATAATTGTAATGTGCTGAAGAACATAACAGAATTTTGTGCCAATCATGAACTTCTGCTCATGATTGTAAGATTATTTTGCCAGTGAATCTAGAGAGTATGTACCAAGTCTTATGAATTATTACTTTAATGTATTATTCGGTAGCATAGGTATCCTCTAGCATTTATTTAAAGATTTAATACTACCAACACTAACCTAAAAGCCCTGTGGCTTGTATCACATCTGCCACTTAACAACAATGTGAGCTTTGCTAAAACAAAGTTCTATGCAAAATTATATTCTGTTTCTAAATTCTAATGTGTATATAATTGTATTTTCATAAAATGTACTTGTGAAACATGGAATAAATAAGATTGGAGAGAGTAAGCTGTTTACGTAGCACACAGTCAACTAGGATTCACTCCTTAGCATCACATCTGGTCTCCTGAGCATTGTCAGGAATTCCACCTGAGCACAGTCCAGAAGACCTGAGCACTAGAAGTAAGCTTTGAGCACCATAGAATATGGCCAATACTCCTTCCTCCCCTCAATAAAATAAGGAGCTAGATCGAAAAGATACTTGTCTCATATGGCTAACCTGCTCTGATACCCAGTATAACATATGTTCCCCCAAGCACTGTCAAGAGTGATCTGTGAGCATAGTCTAGGATAATCCCAGAGCATAAGTGGATGTGGTCCAACCCCCTAAAAATTATACTCTGTAAAATGCATATATTAGCATATGCAGTCTGCATGATTTAAAAAATAATGATAATATAAAGAATATTAATATTATCAATATATTTATTAATGTTATTAATATATTTATTAACGTTATTAATATCTTTACTATAGCCTGTTATATTTACCAAGTTTCTGTATCCAATATTACATCCTAGGTGGGCTTTCAGTGTTGTGATTGTAAAATCAGGATCTAAAATCAAACATTCTGAACCAACTTAACAAGAATCAAAATGCTGACAGGTAAAGGACCACTAAGTGGTGAATATTCACATTGATATTACAAATATCCACAGCTCTTACTGCTTTAGTAAAGCCTAGCTTTGATAGGCAGATAGTGGATGCAGATGAAGATCTGCAAATACAGTAAGCACTTCAGGACTTACAGTTAAACCTTGAATTCCCAAGGACCCTTACAACCAACTATTCCCAGCAATCTCCAGAGTGACACAAAATGAGAGAGGGAGGTGTGGGTAGAGAGATTACACTTCAAATCTGTCAAAGAGCTAAAAAAAAAATAATGGAGAGAATAAGGCAATCAAATGGAGCAGAAAAGGGAGCTGCTGCATAGAGAGGAGTCACAAGGTCTTGATTTCTGTATCAGCATCTTCAGATTTCTGAAATGAAACTTAATTTCTTGGTATAGGATTTCCAGTAGAAGTAAGAGACTTTTCTCCCATACTAAGCACAATGAGGTCCTCAGCCTATAGGATCTCTACACCTGAATACATTTTTTTTTTTTTTTTGGTTTTTGGGTCTCACCCGGCAGTGCTCAGGGGTTACTCCTGGCTCCATGCTCAGAAATTGCTCCTGGCAGACACAGGGGACCATATGGGGCACCGGGATTCGAACCGATGACCTTTTGCATGAAAGGCAAACGCCTTACCTCCATGCTATCTTCCGGGCCCCCTGAATACATTTTTTAAATAGAAATGATGCCTTGAGTTAGCGAAAACAGTGAAACCTTTGAAAGGGACCCCCAAAACAACAGTGAGACCTTGAATATATATGTGTCTGGGCCTTGGCACAGGGTTGACTATATCTGTTCTCTATAAGACTGTAAAAAATGGGGAGACTTGAGTGAACAAGTGTGTGGAGATGCTGTTAGTTAAGAGTTTCTTCTGGCCACTGAGATGAGTTCAGAGAACTTAAGAAGGTAGTGGAGGTTCTGCTGCCCCAGACAACCTAAAGAGAACAGAGCTATGGAGAGCCCTAAGAGCAAAGGCTGCCCTGTCCCTATGAAGAGAGCAACACAATTGTTACAGAGGTGGGAGGAGAGAAGAAAGAGAAGAAGAAGAAGAAGAAGAAGAAGAAGAAGAAGAAGAAGAAGAAGAAGAAGAAGAAGAAGAAGAAGAAGAAGAAGAAGAAGAAGAAGAAGAAGAAG
>PVKC010040829.1:0-12258 GCA_004027635.1 Crocidura indochinensis | reverse complement strand
CAAAAAAAAAAAAAAAGCAACCACAGATCACATGTAAGCACATAGGTATTGCTATGTTCCAATGAAACGACCTGGAAGGACAGATAGTAGATCCTTGTTGGTACAGCCCTGAACTAGGTTGAAGTGTGTAGCATTAAGTTTCTCCATTTTACCATTAAGTTCCCTGGAATAAGAGAAATTGATCTGATGCCCTCAATGGTCCCACTAACTTTACTTAGTAATTTAAGCAAGTTGTGTCATCCCACTGGGTCTTGATTTCTCTCTTTCCAAACAAGAATGCTGGTCCATCTAACTAATAGAAAAATTTGTTTTCAGGAAGGCTAGGAAAGCATAGAGAGCCTACAAGTGGAGACATGGGATTACTAGGTAAGTCACAAGCTCTTCCTTTTCCTTACATTTACCTGTAGGTCACCTTCTAGATTGAGCTCCTGGGTATGTTTGGAAATAGCTGCAGGTGAGCTTATCCCTGTGAAACCCAATTCTTCTCACAAGAAGAAGCTGCTCCATACAATGGGGTGAAAACACACCCTTAAGTGGAAAGCAGAGAGAGGAATTGCCAGGAGCATCCATTCATTTGGCTGGTGTGGCTCATGCTGATACCTGGATCAAGCTGCTGATGTTGTTGACAGTGTGCCATCAATCAGTGGTAGCAGTTGAGAGGGGACACTGGCTTCACTGAAACATTTGTCACACCACCGAACAGGCCAAAAATAGATCCTACTTTTTGACAAAGAGCTCTTTGGGTACAGTTGCTGAAGGAAAACACTCCTGTGTGGACCCTGGATAAAAGCTCTTCAATTAGTCCCAGGAAGCTCAGTTCCTAGAAAGAGACTGAGAAGAAGGGCCTAAGGAGAACTTGAGCAGTAGTGCACTAGGGAGAAAGAGTTTATTCAGCTTTTCATGTTTCCAGCAGGGAAATAAAGATGTGAGTGGTGGCTTGCTGAAGACCCTCTAATAGAGGGTTACTTCTGATAGAAGTAACAGAAGACCTATAGTAGAATCATGGGGCTCCAGTCCACTTTTCCCAGAGTGATACAAAATTTGGAATGTGACATGTCTGTTCAGTCCACTCATGTTTCTGCATTGAAGATATTTTCATTGAAATGCCCTGGTGCTGGCAAGTAAACCCTGGGCAGGGCAAGAATTTCCTATTTTATGTAGCATGACAACAAAAGTACCTCACCCACGTCTTACACCTTACACAAAAGTCAGTTCAAAGTGAATTAAAGAACGTGATGTTTAACTGGATACTATAAAATACATTTAGGAAAATATAGGCAGAATGCATCAAGATTTGAACCTCAAAGTCATTTTTAATGCTATACCAATGACTAACACAACAGAATCAAAGACAAACAAATGGAACTACATCAGATTGTAGAGTTTCTGCATGACAAAAGAAACACGAACTAAAACCAAAAGACAGCTAACTAAATGTGAAAAATATTCACATCCACCACATCAGATAAAAGATTGCTCTCCAACATTTATAAAATACTCACAAAGAATGACATAAAATGTCTGAAGACCTTATTTTGTGTTTTTGCAAATCTCCTGTTCAAAGCCTGTTATTGGGCCTCTTTCCCTCCAAAGAAATAAAGGTCCTCCCTACTTCTGCTTCCCAATAAATGGTTTTAAATCATTAGCTGAAAACAATGTCTTGTTCTTTTTTTCCTTTGTTCTAGTTTTTCCCTTAGGTCACATTAAAAATAGTGAAACTCTCTTCAAAAAACACTTTACATGAACAAGTGGTACTATTATAAGATAACTTTTTAAATCTTTTCCCTTATTAACAATTGCTAGATCCCAACACTGCAGTACCTTTTGATGAAAATGTGGTACATTCGGCTATTGAATTTACCAAACAATTAAGCCTTTTCTTCTAGCATTTCCAGTCTGCGAGGAACTCAAAGAACAAAACCTCTCAGAGTTTAGACATGGCTAGCTAAGAAAGCCCTAGCATCTTCCCTAATTAGAGTCTGTACATCTGTGCCCATCTGCACTGAGCTTGCATCGAGCTTTCCATTTTTCTCATTTTCTCAGCAAGAGTATTTCCTCACTATCGTTCATTCAGGTGTCCAACTTGGCCTATGCCTTTGGGGAAAGGTGGGGCCAGAGGAGGTCACAACTAGTGGTGCAAAGATAGCATTTGGAGTCAGAGTGTAAACACAGCATACAATTCTGAAAAATTATCTTTGCCTGGTTGTCAGTCTATAGGAAAATTTCAACTCAGTGTTCTTGTCAATAAACAGAAAATTCATGGTAGCCGACTCTTCAGTCTGATTAATAGGGGAAATGAGCTGATGCAGCCCTCATTTGGTGTGTGGGGGAGTCCCCATTCCCTGTTAGCTCCTTGGGGATCCTGGAAGTTTCCTACCACTTATTTCCTCTGATAGAGGAAGAAGCAGAAAATATTTATTTCGAATCCATGATTAATATTTGATAAAATACAGAAATGCCCCTTGTTCGTGCTGACATATACACCCTCTGTGTTAAGTTTACTTAAAGTCAATTTCTCCATCACAAATCCCATGCTGTGAGAGAATTCTTTTTCTTTCAAATGCCTTTCCACTTTTCTGTGTAACTGGTGTGTGTTATGCTATTGCTAAATTATTTCCCACTGAAATATTTTTCCTCCAGAGCATGTGATGTCATTTACAGCTACTGCTACAAACCATTTTTCCATATTTTGTCAATTAAGCTTATCATGGGACTTAATATTTACAGTCTTATATGTTGTGTTGAACAACTTAGAGGAAAGGGGAAGTAATGGCATGGGAGAGCTAAGTCAGAGACTCCACATTCAGCACAAAGAACTGGTGTTAAATTCCTACCATGTTGATTGTATTAGTGAATATTCACTATCATAATGAAGCATGCAATAACATACCAAAAACACTACTAAGCATTACAAAGAACAAATTAATAATAATAATTTAAATATTTAATGTCTGAAACTCAAATTTTGCTCCGATGTTTTTCAATTCTTTTGTAACACACAAGACTTTGCCTTTGGAAGCAATGGTGTAACACTTAAACAAGGTAAAACTGCCTATTGCCAAAACGCAGGGAGTACAGCAGCCAAGTCTTCTGTGATTTTGAGATTGGTGTGGTAACATGGACAGGTCATATAAATCTCAGTTTTGGTAATAAATATTATCTCTGACCTCCATTTCCCCTAAATTCTCATGCTATTCTGACATGTAGCACCTCAGAATGACTGTACATGAAAACAAAATCTTTACAGACGTGACTAAATTCAAATAAGGTGGATCCTAATCTATATAATTTTTCTTCTAATAAGAAGGTTTTAGAACATTCCAGAAGACAGTTTTGGACCAGAGCTATATTAAAGCACACCTTGCATGCAGCCGACCTAGGTTCTATACCTGCACCAAATATGGTCCTCAAGCCTTCCAGGACTGATCCAAGAGCATAGAGACATGATTAACCCCTGAATGCCACTGAGTGTGGCTTTCCCCCTAAAACAAAACAAAGCAAAACAAATAGATGGAAGCCCATTTAAGCATAGAAGAGAAAATCTTGCCATCTACATGCTAAGGAGAGAGACCTAAGAAGAAATTAATTCTGAAAACATCTTAACATTAGATTTCTCTAGCCTTAGAATTGTGAGAATATAAATTTCTGTTGTTTAAATCTCCTGGTCTGTGCAACTTTACACTGGTAAACTAATATGTCCCACGACTGATGTATTGATATCCTCAGCCATGGCATACAATCTTAATTAGGTTGGCGGTTGGCTTTCTGTTGTTGTCCTGGAGCCATATCCAGTGATGTTCAGGGCTAACTCCTGGCTTTGTGCTCAGGAACCACTCCTGGCAGTGCTCAGGGATGTAAATGCCTTGACCCTGTACAATCTTTTTAAGTAGCATTGAATTTGTCACTCAGTGATTATGAAGCAAAACTGCCACAATATCCACCCATTCCTGGCTGCCAAGTGATTTCCTGAATTACAGGAGTGATGGGTTTCAAAGTTTGTGCATGAGGATGCCATGTCATGGTCTGGAAGTCAGAGATTCAGGTTGAAAAAAAACAGAGGGTAAGGGGACAGGGCAGGCAGAAGGGTAAGTGAAGGCAAATGCTAAGTGAAGCTCAAAATATCAAGCCATCAAAGTACCAAGATATAAACTTGATCCTGATGGTGAAGTCTGCTTTGGCCAAAGAACTCCTGATTGGCTCAGTAGAAAAGGGGTGATTTCTGAGAAGGGACTATCTTACTGGAAGAAACAATGCAAAATACAAAGAGCACAGGATTCTCACCCAGGAGATCTACTCTCAAAGTACTGGATTTAAATGATTCTAGAATGAATTTTGATATCTATTTTGTGTCTGATATAACACATCTTGCTAGGGACACATAGGAACATATGGACTGGAGATAAAGAAGGAAATTGCATCAAAGGTGAATACTTCCATCTATGCTTTGTTAGGAGAGTTCCACCCTTATAAAAACACAAAACACTGGATAAGACAAGTGTGTTTAAACTGCCCACTAGCTGGGAAGAAATATTGGCTACTAGAGTCCTCCAAGCCAAAATCCAAGGGAAATGGGAGGTGAAGTGTTTATCCAATTAAGCAAGACTTTAATTTGAGTTTTGGTGGCCTCACAGTTGAAGAGACAGAAGCAGAGCCCAAGGTCTGCCCTAGAGAAAGAGAGAGAGAAAGAGAGAGATACTATAACAGACATTCTTCCATATTAAACTGTGCTCCACAGAATTATTAATACAAAGGATTACTCAGAAAATACAAACCAAAGGTACTAGGGTTTGAACAGTGGGGGAAATAGAAAGAGAAAACAGCCTTTGAAAACTGTTTCTCAATCTCTTGATCCTTGAGATCTGTTCTTTTTTTAAAATTTTTGGGTCATACTTGTCAATACTCAGGGCTTATTCCTGGCTCTGCACTAAGGATTCACTTCTAGAGAGATTTGGACCATTTTGCATGCTGGAGATCAAATCTGGGTCAGCTACCTGTAAGGAAAGTACCCTAGCTGCTATACTATCTCTCCAGTCAATTGAGACCTGTTCATATGGTGAACTGTAGTCTGGGTTTGCATTGCCTGGTTGTGAAAAAATATCGAACTGTGAATTCAAATGAATGCCTATCTTGAAGACAGGCAGGGGGAAGGGGAAGTAGGGAATGGGGTACAATGATGGTGGAAAAGTTGCACTGATGCAGGTGATGTGTGCATTTTATGGCTAAAACCCAATTACGAACATGTTTGTAAACATAGTGCTTAGATAAAGATAAAAATTAATTTTTTTAAAAAAAGAAATAGAAGGAAGCAGCCAGAGCATTAAAAAATGCAAGCCCTTGAAAATAAAAGTGATTAAGCAACTAACAGCAGGGATCATAATTCTTTCTGTAAGGCTCTTCCTTTATCTTACTTAGCCTATAGATGACCGCAGGGTCAGGGGGCATATGGCTTTATAGGTGTTGGAGCACATAGCCCAACAAATGTGACACTTGTGACTGCAACATTGAGCCCGAGCACCAAAAATAACTTCACCAGATTCTGCTCCTATATAAAATTCCCATAAATAATTCTAGGAGAATGAAGCACTTCTACCTCCACAAAAAGGAAAATAGGCAAATATGTGTATAGTGTACATTAAAGAAATTTGAACTAAAAACAGATACAAGACATTAAAATCCTCAGCTAGAGAATTGACCTTATTTTCTAGATATATAATATTTCAAGACTTATTTCAAATCTCTAGTAGTAGAAATCAATATAAAATACAGTGAATACAGCCCCAGATGTTATGATTTTGTATTTTTTATCATTTAACTTTAATTGAAAGTGTAGACAGTAAATCATGGTCCAATTTTTCATTTGCTTGAATAACTTCTATTTTTCAACTGAGTTACTATATCACTACAATAATGTGTAAAGTGCACTAATAGTTGATATATGGATTTTATTTTTTCTCCAGGGATTCCTGGACAGTTTTAGGGAATTTGGGGGGAGTGATACCCAGCATTGCTCTAGGGCTATTCCTGGCTTTGTTTTCAGGAATGGTTGCTGAATTATTTCATTGAAGAATGATTTAAAAATTACAATGTGGTTACAGGGTCTGATCATTGATAGAAACAGTGTTCAAGACATTCTCAGCTATTAAATTTAGGAAATGTAAATATATATGAACATATATACATATGTATTAAAATGTATAGTACTTAATTTCTATGACTATAGTCATATGTATTTGTACATATCCAATGCACACATAAATGTAAATGAATGCTAACACATGTATGCACAAATATAGTATTTATTAATTCCTATATATTATTACTATTAATTGCTATACATGAATATATGTGTACACATATATATATAAATATGAGCATTATCACTGATATTTCATTTAATCCTGTTTCATGAATTTGTTCTTCTAGCCTCCCATCCATGCTTACTTATAACGTCTCTTATAACTCTTCTCCCATCATCCATCCATTCACTCATTTGCTCAGCCGTGTGTAACTTCAGAATAACTAAACTAGACCCCTGTAAGTCAAACTTAATGACAAGAAACCCTAGTTTATAAGTGGTTCTGTTTATCTTTTACTCTACAGTTTCTATACAAAACATCCTTTTCCAAAGATATTTTGGTCAGCTCTGATTCTTTGTGCATATGGTTCTAAAAATTCCCTGTACCACATTCCTTTGCAGCCACTCCTTTCCCCCTCTATACACTTGGACATCATTGATACATTTTTTATATCTAAAGTTTTGCATTTCGAGAATGTCATATAAATGGAATAATAATAAGATTTGTTATTTTATGCCTGACTTTTGGTTAATTTAGCATAATTCATTTTCAGTCACCTACAGTATTGTACAGATTAATAAATTAATCTTATCATCGGTAGTTGTCCAGTGAATGAATAGACCATAGTCTATTAACCATTAAGCTATCTATTAAGTTATAGGTTAAGACTATCATATAATATATTTCTTAAATTACTACTGAGTGTCTGTTTTGCTTCCAGGTTTTGACAATTAAGAATAAAGTTGTTGGGACCAGTGAGTTGGAGCTAGAGGTAAGGTGTCTGCCTTGCAAGCGCTAGCCAAGGAAGGACCATGGTTCAATCCCCCAGCATCCCATATGATCCCCACAAGTGAGGGGCAATTTCTAAGCGCTTAGCCAGGAGTAACCCCTGAGCATCAAATGGGTGTGACCAAAAAAAATAATAAAGTTGTTATCAAAATCTACCTATAGATGTTTGTGTCTACAATAGTTTTTGATTAATTTTAGTAAATATTTAAAAGTTAAGTAATATTAGCGACATGGGAAATGCTCATTTAAATTTATAAGACACGTCCAAACTGTCTTTTGAATTTTGACATTCTCATTGTAATGAGTAAAAAATATCAACAATTGGTATCATCTTTTTTTTTTTTTTGGTGTTTTTTGTTTCTGTTTTTTTAATTTGGGCCATACTGGGTAGTGCTCATGGCTTGGCTGTGCACACAATAATTATTCTGGTGGTGCTTCTGGACCATATGGAATGCTAAGAATTGAACTTGGGTCAGAGATGACCTGCACATTTTGGCCCTTTTGGTGTTTTTTTCTTTCAATTTTATCATTAAAAATGGCTGTGTGGTTATTTTCAATAAGATTTTAATTTGCATCTTCTGGCTAATAAATATTGAGTCATTTGTTGATTTGCTGATATAGTTTTTGTTTTATTTTTTTAATGAAGCAAGTTAATTTTTATTAAAGCTTAATTAAAAATGTGTGAAGAGAAAGAGAGAAAATAATTGTTCAAGAGAGAGCACAAGCTTCTACAGAATTAATTAAATTAATAAGAGTTATTGATGGTGCTGGATGATTGTGAATGGAGTGGTGAGGCCTTTCCAGACCAGGCCAGGCACCTCTTCCAGCAGCGGGTCTGAGAGTCCAGAGTAGTGGTGAGGAAATTATCCACAAGCAGTCAGTAGAAGTTAAGAGACATGCAGTTTTCTTAATAAGGCCCTAGCCACCATGTACCTATCTTACATGGCTTCTAAGCTAACCTTTTAAGCAGCCTCCATAGCTGCCCTGCATTTAATCCTGTCTCTGCTCTCTACCTCCTGTGTCCTCATCCTGAGGCTTCTCTTGCTGAATCCCTTCACGCCCTCAGGCAACCCCTTTGTTACCTTCCATAGACCTCTCCCAGAAGTGGGCTGGTCTGACCATCAGGTAAGATTAGCATTTAGCCTAGGGATGGGTGACACATATATTGCTGGAAGTTCTTGCCATTGATATTAAGCTAATATATATATATATATATATATATATATATATATATTATATATATTCAAACAGTGAGAACTTGATTTCTTCCCTTCCTATCTATAGGGATCTAGATAGGAAGGGAAGAAATCAAGTTCTCACTGTTTGAAGATGACATGATACTATATTTAGAAAACCCTACAGACTCTACTATAGATTCATTTTGCAAAGTGACAGGCTACAAAATTAACCTGCAAGATTCAATGGCCTTCTTGTACACCAATAATTATAGAGAAGAAGTGGACATTAAAAAACAGTCCCATTCACATTAGTGTCACAAAAACTCAAATATCTTGGAGTCAACTTAACTAAATAGATGAAAGACCTTTACAGAGAAAACTACAAAACCCTACCTCAAAAAATAAAAGAAGATACAAGGAAATGGAGACACATACCCTGCTCATGAATTGGAAGGATTAACATCATTAAAATGGCAATACTCCCTAAAGCATTGCATAGATTTAATGCAAGTCCTTTAATGATACCCATGAGATTCTCCAAAGAATTGGATCAAACACTCCTGAAATTCATTTGGAATAAATAGCCCTGTGAATAGCTAGAGCAACCCTTGGGAAAGGAATATGGGAGGCATCACTTTCCCCAATGTTAAATTGTATTACAAAGCTATAGTCATTAAAACAGCATAGTACTGGAATAAAAAGAAACTCCTAGAATCAGTGGAATAGAATAGAGTATTCAAAGAATGTGTCCCAGACTTAGAAACAATTAATCTTTGATATAGGGGCAAGACATGCAAAATGGGCAATGAAAGCTCTTCAACATGTGGTTGGTGGCACAACTGGTCAGCCACTTGCAAAAAAGTGAACTCAGACTTCCATCTAACAACAAGCACAAAAGTCAAATCCAAATGGATTAAACACCTTGATATCAGACCCAAAGCCATAAGGCATATAGAAGAATTGTAGGTAAAGACTCCATGGCATTGAGACTAAAGGCATCTTCAAGGAGGAAACAGCACTCTCCAAACAAGTGGAAGCAAAGATAAATGTATGGGATTATATTGAGCTGAGAAGCTTCTGCACCTCAAAGGAAAAACTGTCTAGGATACAAGAGCCATCCACTGAGTTGGAGAAACTCTTCACCCAATGCTCATCAGATAAGGTGCTAATATCTAAGATATATAAGGTATTGACAGAACTCAATAAGAAAAAAATCTCACCCCATCAAAAAATGGGGAGAAGAAATGAAAAATTTTTCAAAGAAGAAATACAAATGGCCAAAAGGCACATGAAAAAAATGCTCCACAGCACTAATCTTCAAGGTGATGCAAATCAAAACAACAATGAGGTAGCATCTCACACCACAGAGACTGGCATACATCACAAAGAACAGGAACAACCAGTGCTGGTGGTGAAGTGGGAAGAAAGGAACTCTCGTTCACTGCTGGTAGGAATGTGGTGTAGTCCAGCCCTTACGAAAATTAATATGGAGATTCTTCAGAAAACTGGAAATTGAGCTCCCATTTGATCTAGCTATACCACTTGTAGGGATATATCCTAGGAACTCAAAAATGCAATTAAAAATCCCTTCCTCACACCTATATTCATTGTAGCACTATTAACAATAGCCAGACACTGGAAAAAATGGCTAAAGTAACTGTGGTACATATACAAAATGGAATATTATGCAGCTGTCAGGAGAGATGAAGTCATGAAAATTTCCCATACTTGGATGTAAATGGAATCTATTATGCTGGGTGAAATAAATCATAGGGAGAGAGATAGACACAGAATTGCCTCACTAATCTATGGGTTTAAGAAAAAATAAAAGATATTATTGTAATAATGCCCAGAGACAATAGAGATTAAGGATGGACGAACCAGTTCCAAATATGAAGTTCACCACAAAGAGAGGTGAGTTCAGTTAGAGAAATAACTACACTGACAACTATCATAGCAATGTCATTGAGTGAGAGAAGTAGAAAGCCTGTCTCTACTGCAGGTGAGGGTGGGAGGAGGGAGATGGGGAGCATTGTTGACGGGAATGTTGCACTGGTGAAGGGGGGGTGTTCTTTTTATGACTGAAACCCAACTACAATCATGTCTCTAATCATGGTGCTTAAATATATTATACAATAAATAATAATTTAAAAATAACTAAAAAATAAAATAAGAAGGTAGTTTTCTCAAAAAAGAGAGAGAGAGAGAGAAAGAACAATATGTGCCTCCAGGAATTTTGTGGGGGTTGGCTGTTTGCAAACGCTTTAATTCCTACATCATCTCTCTGGCCTCTATATCTTAAAATGTAGCAGAAAGATTTTTCTTTGATATTTTTTTCAGAATTTTTTTTTGCTTATTATAGTTCCTTTATCTTTCCACAACTGTGTTTTGCTCAACTTTTCAGTCTACAAAAATAACCCTTGGGGATGGGCATTAAGCTCAATACAGCTGCTCAGGGTAAGCTTCAGTTCTAACTGGGAGAGAATTCCTCTTTCTATCCCCTCCAGCAATACTAGGTGTGGCTCCAAAGTCAAACAAAACAAAAATAAAAACATAAAAACAAAAAATTGTTTTGGGATTTTGATAAGAATTGTGTTCCCATATGTAAGTAAATTCAAGGAGTATTAGCATATTAATCAATATCTTCCCATCTCTGAACATTATATGCCATTTCATTTATTTATATTCTTTATTTCTTCAAGATTATGACTCTGTAGTCATCTGCATGTCTTCTTTGGAAAAGTTTCTGTTCAGCTTGTCTCTGCAATATTTGTGAAATTGCTTTATTTGGTTCTTGAGTTTTGTAAGTTCCTTGCATATATTGGCTTTTAGCCTTTTGTCAGATATATGCTGTACAAATAGTTTCTTCCATTCTATAGGAATCTTGGAAGTTAGTGGTGACTTTTTCTTTGTAAAAAAAAAGTTAGTTTGATATAATCACACGTATTTATGTTTGATTTTTGCTACATTTCATTGATTTATACAAGATAGATACTGTGCAATAAAGCAACTTTAAGTATATAAAAGATCAGCTAGATATTTGATGGTAGATGTGATATGATATGTACAATTATTGAAGTAACTATACACATTAAATCTACAGAGTAAAGGTGGGGTTGTAGTTTAAGTAGGGCAATCTGATACATACAACTTATTTTTATTAAAATTATTTATTTGAACACATTGTTTACAAAGTTGTTTATAATAAAGTTGATTTTTTCACAGTTACAAAGTTGTTCATGATTGAGTTTCAGTCATACCATGTTCAACACCAGGGCACATTTCCCACTACCAATATTCCTAGTTTCCCACCTGCTCTCCTCCTACCTGTATGTAGGGTAGACATTTTTCTTCTTTCTCTTCCTTTTTTTTCTTTTGAACACTTTGATTTGCAATATTGTTATCTCCTTTTACCACCAGTTCTAGTCCAGAGTGATCATTCCAATTCTCTTTGTCCTAGTTGTCCCTTCTTTGTCCTAATTGCACTCCTCTGCTCTTTGTGACAGGTTTCCTACTATGAACTGGTTCTCCTGGCCCTCATATCTATTGTCTCTGAACATTAATACCTTGCTATTTTTTAATATTCCACAAATGACATAGAATAATTTTACTAATTTGGGGAATATCAAGGTACTTTATGAAAGAAGACCAGGAAGACATTAGGCAGTTAATCACACTGATACGTGTGAGAAAAGAATACCTGTTAGTACAAAAGCTTTATTGGTAAAAAAAAAAAAAGCTCTAAGGCAGATATGGGAAAAAACCAAATGATCTGCTGTATCATTTCCATCTAGATCAGGCCTGATTTTCTCCAAAGTGAACTGATGGATTTCTAGAGGACTCTATGCAGAGGAAGGCAGTAATCTGTTTTGATTCTAAGAGAATCTTCTAGGAGTGTGTTGTGAAAAAACTGATCACTAATGCAAGAATCAAGACCAGTTTTGGGTGGGTGCACAGCAAACCAGGAGTAGTAAAGTTCTGAAATGCTTTTCATT
>PVKC010040828.1:0-12261 GCA_004027635.1 Crocidura indochinensis | reverse complement strand
GGGAATGCAATTAGAGAGTTAGTGAATTGTCAGTTAACTACACTGACAACTATGGTGACAATGTCAATGAGTGAGAGAAGTAGAATGCCTGTCTGGAATTCAGGCAGGGGCGAGGAAAGAGACTGGGGGATTTGGTGATGGGAATGTTGCACTGGTGAAGGGGGGTGTTCTTTCTATGACTGAAATCCAATGACAATCATGTCTGTAATCAAGGTGCTTTAAATTATTTAAAAAAAAATTAAAGAGCTGACCAAGATGAGTACTCTTTATCAAATAAGTCATTTTGTGCAACTTCAGCTGATCCCATTGAAATTGGCTAAGAGGACTGCAGTGTCAATATTCCTTAGCCTCGTTTGTAGGAATTGTGTTACCTTTCTCAAATTGGCAGCAGAGGCTAAAGAAAGTCAGTGTAGGTTTTAAATTAATAGTGTTACAGCTCCATTTTAGAGGACATTTGCCACTAAGTCATTATGGCTTGACCTCAGAAGATCAGACAGAAGCTTACAAGTTTTCATTTTATTATAAGATAGTCATTTAGATGCTATTCGAAGATAAGGTAGATTGCTAAACTATAACAAATTATTGCCCAATGATCATTCCTAAATAATAATTCCATGTTTGATTTGTGGATTGCTAGCTGAAGGCAGCTAGTCAGGATGGGCATTAGCATTCTGTGCCTCAGTTTATTAGATTACAAAAAGTAACATGAATCTATAAGTCAAGAATTATGATAAAAAATGTCAGACAGAGACTGAGTACTAAGTATGTTTCATTAAATACTAGTAGAAGTTAAACTATTTATTTTTATATATCATAAAATAGAGATGTTTTATAACATCTCTACGTTTTATAACATTTTCAATATTCTGTTATTTACTAGGAGGAACTTATATCTAAAAAACTAGGAACACAAAAATAAATTACAAGCAAATATTAACGTTTTAGTGAAGTCACCAACTGAAATATTTTCTTTGCAAATTTAGATCCAGTGTAATATCTTACTTCAGTTAATATTAATCTCATATATTATTCTCACAGTATTTAACACAACAAATTTGAAATGATAAATCTAAAATTCTTATTACTTTAAACAAGTTAGTAGTTGGCTCAGTCATGTATTTTCATATTAACAAACAAAGCAAGCTAGTAAACAAAAATATCTAACATTGAAATATTTCCCACATAACATAGATATACCTATTTCTTCTCCCTTAAATTTTGTGATGTAATGAAGAACAAAAAGATTAATTTCTCTAGTTTATAAAAGGCTAATTAATCATAATTCAATTTTATTTTTTTCTTCCCAAGTACTAAAAAGGTAGGAAAAAAACCTCAATTTTTAAAAATAACTCAAATATAAGAGAAATATATATATACACAAAATTTAAACTGAGGCAGAAACCCAAGATAAATAGACACAGTTTTAAGATCTAGACATACTATAAGGGGGGAAATAAACTCAAACCTTTCCAGCTCAGTATTCATTTCAGTTGTACAAGAGATACTTTATCCTTTCTTGGCCATGTTGAAAGCCATTCAAGCACTATTGCTATAACTTTTTTTTTTGTCACTTCATAACCTTTATTTTACACTTTTAACTTTTAAATAGAATTTATTCATTGCCCCAGCTCAAAACTAGTAGACATGTTTCAAATATACTGCCACCAAGTGGCAGTTCTGATACCATCACCTGATCCAAACAACTTGTGGCTAACATTCAAAAGTAGGTATCTACAAACACCTTTCTCTTTATTGACTTCTTCAACAACTCATTTTCTTTTCCCACCACTGAAACTTTAGAAGCAGCTACACTAGCAGTGACCTACTAAGATATCTCCTTTGTCACATTCAGTAGGGATAGAATTGTCCTCCACATTTGAGATACCATACATTTGTTTGCTTAAATTATAGTCTCAATGATTATAATTCATAGTAGTTTTGAAAGAAATGAAGTCAGTGTACCACTAAATACATTTTTCATTAGTTACAAGGTTTTCTTTAAACTATATTATTTGAATAGCTAAACTTACTATCACGATCCCTTCTGAGTTTGTGTCCTTAGACCCAGTCAGTCCTTTGGACTTTGTAAAGAATGACAAAACTTCCTTCTGTCTCATAAACAAATAATCTAGGTGTTTTATCCAGGCTGCTGGAATAAATTCTGTCTCTTCCTTCTTTCTCTTTATGTGACAGCTGAGAGTATATAAGTCTCCTTCCTTTTCTATTTTTCTACAGACACAAGTAGCAAAGTTTGCTTTATTCTTTTTTTTTTTTTTTTGTCCCAACTTACTTAATCCCTAAGAAGCTATTCCAATAAGAGCATCTGTCAGAACGTGTAAAAACTAATTTCTGTAGAGGACTTAATTAGTCACATGAAGTTCTCAACTACCTTAACAACATCCTAGATCTTTCAGTCTTATAAACTGTTTCAGAGACACTTTAAAAACAAAAAGCCTCAGAAACTATTTTCCTATATATCTAAAGCAGAGCAAATAGCTTTTACAATGAAGCATTATGTAATTTTTTTGACAGAGACTTAAATTGGTTTCCTGACAGGGGAGTTTTTCATATTGCTTTTGGGAGCATATTTTAGAATCCATTCAAAGTCAAATCAACTGTATACTCAGTCTCTAGAATAAAATAAAAATGATATGATATTAAAATATTGATTAATCTACAGCAATGGTTCTCCCATTCTAATACAAAATGTTTACACATTTTTCTCCTTTTTTTTAACATTCTCTTCCCCATCCAGCTAAGTCCCTCTTTCCTCCATCCCTCCAGTCTGTCATAAATTTCTCCTTTCTGTTTTTACCATTTCTCAGTGCTTGGTTTTTGCCTGCACCTCTGTGACTGAACTCTACTCAACCTCGTTCTGGTTATTTTGCCGAGATGAGGCCAAAACTACATTCAAACCTACATTCAACCCTCCGAACACCTCTACACTTTCCCAGAAATCCCAGTCAGCTTCATTGATGATACCATTTCATGAGAAAAATAGTCAACCCAAACACAAATGTGTCTTTTATTGCAGAAGAATAAAGGTTCAATTCACACACCTCAATGTTTAAAATCTTTATATTTTTCCCTCTCTCCTTCACCACTATTACCAGGAATCCAAGAAGACTGCCTCTGATACAAATTCTACCTCCTTGGAGAATTTTTATTTTGCCGAAAAATCAGGGCATTGAATTAGCTTACCAATAAACTGAAAGTTAAAACGAATCGCTGCCATTCTTAATACGATAAATTCAAGTAATTTTGGATTAAGTATATTAATATTTAACAAAATGTCAATTAGGGACTGGTTGCTATGTACCAGAGTCTAATAGACTATGTAATCACAGAGTTAACAATTATTATGCACTAGCCATGTGCAAAGGACTCATTACCCTTTGACAGCATTATGAGATATTACTACTAACATCCCTTTTTATAAATGCAGAAATTGAGATTTAGGGAGAATTTTAAGGTCAAACACTCAGTAAGTAGTAGAGATGATCTATTTCAGGCCAGATCTTACCTGGCCTGACTACAGATAGCCAGATATTAATCACGATCCTTACTCAGAACAACTCTGCAAGAGTGGTGTTATTATTACCTTGTAGGGAATAAGCATTTTCTCTCTGAGAGTATCAGTGAGTCATTACACAGAAATAGGGCTGGTTCTTATTGTCACTGACTCATAACTGAGAGTATAAATAAAAATCCAGGTCAAAACATTAGGGAAAATGAAAGAAAAAATTTGAGTGCAATATCGCATCAACAAAATATTCACACAAATTAAGACTTTATAATAGTAATGGTATCATAAAACACCATTTTAGAAAATGAGTTGGTGTTCTAAAGCTAAATGTAAAGTAATTGCTATATACTTTTTGCTTGAAATCTTTTTTACAGATATGCTTGAATTTTATTCATATCTTACTTTAATGAAATATTGTTCTATATTCTGTAGCATATTGTTAACTAATTTTATTATGCTTCTGCTGTTGCTTCTGGCTCTTATAAATGATACCATTACTCTGTACATTTAATATGTTTTAACTATTAGGAAATAATTATCCCTAAAATTTTGCATGCAAAAAATTTTGGGGATCTAAAAGAAATACAGGGTATTCATCCCTGAGAAAGAGATTAAAGTTTACATTTGTCAATGAGTGGAGATACTAGCAATATTGCGAGATCTTAGAAAAAAATTATCTGTTTGTTTTTAGGCTGTGTAGATGGTGTGATTTTGTTTTACAAAAATTCTTGAAGAACAGCTTATGGCTACCAATTTTCAAGGTAATTTTCCCCTTTTTTTCAGTGTGATGGTCTGAGATAGTTTTTCTTCAAGATCGCTGAAGTACACAAAGATATTGGTGGTTTGATTTTCAATTCACGTTTGCTCTATGGATTTAACTTTATGATTCTGATCTATAGAGAATTTTTCATTACATAATTTACCTTAGGCAGTCCTTGAATTTTGCCTTCCAAGTCAGAGCCCCAGCAGGTCTTGAAAAAATTATGCTCCATCTTACTCGGATAGTGAATATCTTGAGCTTATAGCTCCATCAATTCTGTGCCTATTCTTTTCCTTCATTCTAGTTTGTGGACAAATTATACAAATATTGCTTATATTTTCTTACATATTTTATTTAGTTGATTTTAGCAAAAGTTTAGTTCAGGTACTTGCCAACCATGTTGCCAACTTCATTTCCATATCATTGAAACAATTGTCCTAAATTGGAATAATATTAATAGTATTAAAATTACAGTTTGATATAGCACTAAATGTAGCACTACATGCGAAAAGCATTTCGAAATTTGAAATGTCCTGCAAAAATATTACTTAGTTGCTACCACTTTTTTTAGTTAATCACATATTTTAACACCTGCTATCTTTCAAGTACCATTCTTTTATTTCTTTTTTATTACTTTTATCCTTTATTAATAAAAATAGCTTTTCTGAGCATAAAATAATATACATTATTACTACATTTTTATTTAACATAAATTGAACTAAAAATACAAAAATTATCTTGATGGACGAAAGATAGCCCAAAATACTGACTATATACTCTGTATGCAGGAAACCTAGGCCAGTATTTTGGACGCTCAAACATCTCCAGAAGCAATTTATGAGCATAAAGTAGAGAGCATCCTCTAAGCACTAATGGGTGAAATAAAAATTTTCTTGGGACCATGAATAAAGACTTTGGGTTTATACAACTTAGTATGCCAGGAGCTTTAGTAGGTCTTACGGCAGAATGCTTCATGGGTAGGGACACCCTGCTTTTAGGTCAGAGATTTTTTCTTTCTATTTTCCTCAACTTTTGTCAGGCACCATTCTAAGTGAAAATTCGGTGAATTTTCTACATACAACATGGTATGTAGATAAAAAATAAAAAATATAAAACATAAAGTCCACATGTTGGGTGAAGTGGCCCCAGGCACCATGTGCCCCAGGCATCCATGGCTCCCTTAGGCCAATGGGTTTGAAGGGGCAGGTAATGATGGAGAAATAATTCACAAGCAGTCAAAGTGTCATTGAAGTCAGCTCGCTTTATTTTCTCACAGCTTTTTCTCTGCCATGAGTCTTCCTGCCATCTGCTTTCTTTGCCGATCTCTCCCTGGCTTCTCTCCTAAGCCATGTCTTTCTTTCTGTCCTTTTCCTCCTTTTTTCTTCTCCCCACAGCCAGACATTTTTATTCTTTATTTAAAATTACTCATCCATCCCAGGTGTGAGCCAGTCTGATTATCCAGGTGGGATTAACATCTCCAAAGAAAGCTTAGGTAAAAGGGCATTTGGGAGGCAGGGTTACAATGATAGAAAGAAGAAAAGGAGTAACGAGGACAGGCAGGAAGTTTCAATATGTCTCAGGTGATAATATTTCTGAGGCCCATCTACATAGAGGAAATCCAAATTTTTCATTAATTCAGCCCCATTGCTTGCTCTTCTTCCGTTGGCTAAAACTGAAAGCTAAAACTGAAAGCACAGCACATAAATTAACAACTATAAAACCAGAATCTTAGAAACCTCTGAAAGGTGTTTGGGTGGAGGTGGGCATGGGAGAACAGATTAGGATATTCATTTTTTTATTTTTTATAGTTCTGAATAAAATTTATTCATAATTAGCACCTACTCTTGATTATAAAACAAAGTTGTAATTCTGCACTATTGGGCCACATACATAATATCTGATAATGGTAGTCATCTCTTCAAATATACTGAGTAAAATTCATTGCTACTGCTTTGTGTTTAAATAGAGCACAGACCCATTTAAAGGAATGTGAACAATTTTTATTAATATCTTCATTTAAACACTTTGATTACAAATATGATTGTTGTTGGGTTTCAGTCATGTGAAGAACACCACCCTACACCTGTGCAACATTCCCATCACCGATGGTTCCAAATCTCCCTCAGGATTAGCATAGTCTTATTTTTAGTCATAATGTCTATAAACTAGCTATTTTCTTAGGAGTGGAACTAATTAATTTTTATTTTACTTTATTTTATTTCACATCATTTTACTTCACTTCATTTTATTATATTTTTTATTTTATTTATCTATTTATTTGCTTGTTTTTGAACCACACTGGGCAGTAGGGGTTACTCCTGATTCTGTACTCAGAAATCGCTACTGGTAGACTCCAGGTACTGTATTGGATGCCAGGGTTCTAGATCAGGTTGGCTGTGTGCAAAGCAAATGCCCTACCCGCTGCACTATAGCTCTGCCTTCCAATTAATACATTTTAATTAATAATTTGTAAACACATAACATACAATACCTCATAAAACTACAATAGTACTTTCTTTTGGGGAGCCCAATATGCCATCATTTTAGTAAATCAACTTTGGACTTCTATGCCATGCAACCCTTAGCAGCGGCACAAGGTAACTCAGAGAAAAGAATGTAAATTCAGAACCAGATGAGGAGAAAGGGGGCCACAGCCAGTGATGCTTAGGCTTCCTTCTGGCTCTGTGCTCAGAAATCACTTCTGGAAGACACAAGGGACCATATGAAATACTGGGGATCGAACCCTGATTGGTCCTGGTAGACTGTGTGCAAGGCAAAAGCCCTGCCTGCTCAGGCCCCAAGAGTTCAAATCTTATCTTCTTTCCTTACTAATGCTAATAACTTTTGACAAGTAGTTTAACCTGTAACTTCCTCTCAGGTAATATAGAGATGTTAGTACCTCTGAAATAAGCATTGTATAAAGGTAATAAATGGGATGCACACAATACAGTACTGAATAATGTTTTTATAAAAGTTATTGATCAGTGTCTGTAATATTTTCTATTAATTATTTTGAGAATATTTAAAATATATTTCTCTTTGGGGATTTTGTCTGCCAAGGGACAGAACATTGAGCCTAGAAACTAAAAAACCTATTTTTCCAGTGATACCTCTGCCACATGTTGATTTAGAAAAAGTGACTTGGAGAGCTTATTTTATGTTCTTGAGTTTTGAGCTTCTTTGGCTCTTAAACCAAAATCATAGTGCAACAATGTCTCAGTCATGCCCTGAAGTTTATGTAACATTGTATATATAAGTACTTTATGCCAATGGAAATTGAACAGTTTTCAAAGCGACCTATGGGTCACTTGCATCAATACTAACTAGGGATATTATTTTTTTTTTAGTCCTAATTGAAGTTGGGATATACTATTTCTAGTTTGCATTTCTCCTACACACTGAACTGATTTGAAGGCCTTTAAAGAATTTTGATGTCTGTGACAGCCCCCTAGAGATCTGAATAAAATTAGTCTAGGGTGTGGCTCAGGCTTCTGGATTTTTAAAGCTCTCTTGGCAGATTCTAATGTGCAGTCAAGGTTGAGAATATCTGCTCTAACTTAATGAACCCAAATAGTAAAATGGACAACTCAAAAAATCATTTCCAACCTCTTTCCCCATTGCCAATCCACCTCATAAAGAAAGAGAAATAACTTAGTTTTCTGACTTTTATATAAGATAGCAGTTACATAGTGCTCAGGTTTACATCAAGAACCAAAGGTTTACTAACTTAGAAAAAAATTAAGTATTTTTTTCTCCAGAAAAAAAGACTTCTTGCTTCCTTTGGTCCAATAAAAAATGAATATACCCAAGATCCTTCTGGGGCTTCTTTCATTGTCTTTCTTCTATAATACTCATGTATGGATGAACTTGTCAAAAAACATAAGAGAAAGAACACATAATGTGTAAACATTGACATTGTTGATTTTCACAAGTCACCTACTTCTAACCTTACTGGGTATGAAAAACAAACTTCAGGTTGTTTAAAATGATCAAAATCGAACTTTCTATGGTTTTCATATGAATTATAACCCTTACTGACAGTAGATGCTATTTTCTTTTGCCCCCTTCTTTAGAAAAGTTGATAAATACTTTTAGGTAAAGTGACTACAAGTTTACTTACAGAATGAGTTTACCTGAGAAGGAATTTCAAAGGTAGTTTACTTGAAGGTGTGGTCTCCACTAACTAAAAATCACAGAAATTCTACCTGTTGAAACACCTATGAGGTAAGAGGAAAGGGGGACTTTCAACGAATTATTTCCTGGAAAGTTTTTTGGCTTAATTGCTGCTTTTACATCATTGCATAACCCTTAAATTGACAGGCACTGAAGAAAATAATACACTCTCCATCCCTAACCTTGTCCCACATTGGTGACTTTGGAAGAATAACTAGGATTACCTCTTGTTGATTCTGGCAGATCTTTCTGTATTGTATGACAGAAAGCTAACTAGTTTGGTGGCTTCTTAGCTCTCAGTCGTTTCATTTTCCAACAAGTTCCCAGGAGCACTCTGAGCATGTTTGTCACTCATCTAAGAAGGGGACATGGCTGCAAAGAGTCAGTTCTTCTCACAGCAAAAGATTCTTCCTCATTCTCTCAATCAGAAAATCCAAATCTCAAAATACAAATGAAGACAGAGGGGAAAAAAATAAACAAACCAAAATATAGTTCCTTTCCTAGATCGTAACTCAGAATCCAGCTGTCATTACACTCTCCTTAGTGTGGCTAATAGAAAGCAAGTGCTATGTATGGATTTATCATGTAACTTGTAATTCATTCTACACTCAAATGATTCCCTTCACTGATGTACTATCAAGCATTTTTTCCTCTCTTCATTTCTTGGGACCAGTCAGGCAGGAGATATATTTTAGTTTTACTGCAAAATAATAAATTACTGGACCAGAGCGGTGGCACAAGCGGTAGGGCATTTGCCTTGAATGCGGCTAACCTAGGATGGGCTGTAGTTCGATCCCTCAGCGTCTCATATGGTTCCCCAAGCCAGGAGCAATTTCTGAGTGCATAGCCAGGAGTAACCCCTGAGCATCACCGGGTGTGGCCCAAAAGCAAAAAAATAAAATAAACAAAAAGTATCTTAGATTTCCCCAACTAAAAGCAAATATATTCCTTTAAAATATTCCAAATTTATGAACTAGCATGAGACTTGCCAAATTATAATTCTTTCAAATAGAACAGTTGGTATCATACCATATCACTTCTTAATTATCAGACACAACCTAAAAACAACAATAAAAATGCTGAATTCAAGATAAAGTACAGAGTTTGACAAATTGTTTATTACAACTAACAAGGAAAAATAATTGTTTAAACAGTTTCCCAGGATCTAGTTCAAGAAAATCTATCTCAATAACTTTGGCACAAGACTTGAAAACTAGCCTTTGCATAAGTTTAGAAATTTTGGAAAATAATAATTACTAGTAAAAATGAATAAAAGTCCTTTTGATCTTATTCTGTTTCTAAATCCAAACTTAAATTTCCTATTTCCACCACAGTCTATTTCAATCCATGGAGTACTCATCTTGTCCTTATGAATCTTCTCTTGGCATTAGATGATCTATTTATGACCCAAGTACATAATTGAAACTTTCAAATGATTGTGTATCTTACGACTTTAACTCAGAGGACCTTGAATAGGAATATACATCATAATTACATGGTTTATACTCTCATAATAAGATATTACTTGTATACAGATATTTAATATCTTTATATTGTATTATCTGTATACAAAAATTGTATATACATATTGTATACAAGTTGTTTTGACTTGTACATTAAAACTGATATACAATATGAAGATATATTATCCTCTCAAGATACAGATGTTGGGTATGCATTGCACTGTAGTCAGATGATAAAGAATGATACCAGAACAACTGAATTGTAAAAAAGCTTTCCAAATTATTTGAGTGATCAATCACTCACTTTACCACACTTCTTTGCTAATTTCTGTACTGAGTAAACTGTGAGGACTCATATGGGACAGTATTTCTGGAAACACTTTTCTAACTATAACTTGACTTATTATATCACTGACTGTATTTATTTATTTATTTATTTATTTATTTATTTTGTTTTTTTTTTTTCAGCTACACCCAGTAAGGCTCAGGGGTTACTCCTTGTGATGCGCTCAGAAATCACTCCTGGCTTGAGGGACCATGTAGGACACTGGGGGATTGAATCGAGGTCCATCCTAGGCTACTGCATGCAAGACAGACGCCTTATGACTCAGGCCCCAATATATCACTGACTTTAGTAAAAACCATTTTCAATCAGGATGCAAGGTCAGTTTGAAAGAAAGTTTAAACAGTGCCATCTGAAATGGCAAATAATTTTTATTCAGTTTCCACTTCTAGTCCATGTATTTATATTACACACATTTGATACAAAACCACAATTAAATGTGGAATTTCCATGTTCTGCATGTGGTAATATAACCACTAAACACTAAAAAATTAAAAAAAACAGCCAAAGTGCCATATACATTATTTTCTCCTTTATGTAAAATCTAGGCCTATCTCAATTTATCCATTGACTATAAAATCTGGGATCATATCTAGAGACATGATCACTGACCATATGAGCATAGGATGGAATTTTTATCTCAAAGAATGTGCTTACAGCCCTCGAAATTATTTCTTGGAGTTGTTTTGACTTGTACATTAAAACAGATGTCATGTAGCATATAACAATAACTAATTAAATAATATATAAATCAAACGAAGCATAATAACATATGGATCAGTCCTAATAATTGGACAGAATACTGTGGCAATCCAGGTTGTGATACTTTGCTATTCAGGCATTGAGTTGTCAAGGGATCTTGATAAGGAATCTTTTGTAGCAGTTTCCTAAAATGTAACATGCTATTACTAAACAGCAATCAGATATTAAAATTTCATGGTTACTGGTTTGTCATATTGGTTTTAGTTATCCAATAGGGTTTTGAGGGCAAGGAATTTAAGACAGGATTGACTAAGAGACTCTATAAAGGGCAGTGGGGCAAATTATGGCATGCCAATAAAGGTTCTGGCAGACAAGAACTTGGAAAGGCTGAAAATAGAAAGAGCTAAAGGAGAGGAAAAGAAACTGCTTAAAGAATGATTTAAGAATTGAAAGAGAAAGTAGGCTTATATTGACACATAATCTTCCAAAAAGTATTGGGAACGCAAGTATGATGTGTTTAGGATCATGTAAGTGGTATTCTAGAATATTGTGTAAGCATAATTTGCAAGATTTAAAGACCAACTAGTATAAAACCTATCAATCATAAGTTTTCAGATTTATTTGACCCAAGTATTCTTTTCAGAAAATATTTGCTCAGCACCCTCAAGGAAATCTAATATCTTTATGTTAACAGATAGAGGCAGTGCTAAATTTGTATATTTTATGTACCTCTACTTATATTTCCTACAACATAAAGGAACATTCTGTAGATAATATATCTTGAAATTTGAAATTATAAATCTTTTCAAAAAATGTTGTAATGCAAATAATATTCACACACAGAAAATTAAGATAACAAGGGAGACTATTCAAGTAAAAATTATGAATAAAATATATAAACTAATTTTAAGGATGATGTACTACTATTAATTTATAAATGTTTGCTTTATTTTTGTCAGCAGTATTCTTAAATTATCAGTTATTGCAGTGAATTTCTTTTTTTTGGGGTGGCATATTTGTGACCATACTAAATGTCTGTTTCACTACATATGAGGGAAATAGCATTAAAAACATTTATACAAAGGGGCATAATCCATGCACTCTCCAAGCAGGTAAAAGCAGATATTAACAGATGGGAATATATTAAGCTGAGAAGCTTCTGCACATCAAAGGAAATAGCGCCCAGGATACAAGAGCCACCCACTGAGTGGGAGAAACTATTCACCCAATACCCATCAGATAAGGGGCTAATCTCCAAAATATACAAGGCACTGACAGAACTTTACAAGAAAAA
>PVKC010040827.1:0-12262 GCA_004027635.1 Crocidura indochinensis | reverse complement strand
TCTCTCTCTCTCTCTCTCTCTCTCTCTCTCTCTCTCTCTGACTTATTTCACTCAGCATGATAGATTCCATGTACATCCATGTGTAGGAAAATTTCATGACTTCATCTCTTGACAGCTGCATAATATTCCATTGTGTATATTTACCACAGTTTCTTTAGCCATTCGTCTGCTGAAGGGCATCTTGGTTGTTTCCAAAGTCTTGCTATGGTAAATAGTGCTGCAATGAATATAGGTGTAAGGAAGGGGTTTTTGTATTGTATTTTTTGTTCCTAGGGTATATTCCTAAGAGTGGTATAGCTGGATCATATGGGAGCTCGATTTCCAATTTCTGGAGGAATCTCCATATCGCTTTCCATAAAGGTTGAACTACACGGCATTCCCACCAGTAGTGGATAAGAGTTTCTTTCTCTCCACATCCCCACCAACACTGTTTGTTCTCATTCTTTGTGATGTGTCCCATTCTCTGTGGTGTGAGGTGGTACCTCATAGTTGTTTTGATTTGCATCTCCCTGATGACTAGTGATGTGGAGCATTTTTTCATGTGTCTTTTGACCATTTGTATTTCTTCCTTGTCAAAGTTTCTGTCCATTTCTTCTCCCCATTTTTATGGGATTAGATGTTTTTTTTCCTGTGAAGTTCTGTCAGTGCCTTGTATATTTTGGAGATTAGCTCCTTATCTGATGGGTATTGGGTGAATCTCCTTTGAGGTGCAGAAGCTTCTCAGCTTAATATATTCCCATCTGTTAATCTCTGCTTTTACCTGCTTGCAGAGTGCATTTTCCTCCTTGAATATGCCTGTAGTCTCAATGTCATGGAGTGTTTTGCCTACGTGTTGTTCTATGTATTTTATGGTTTCAGGCTGATATAAAGGTCTTTCATCCATTTGGATTTCATCTTCGTACATGATGTTAGCTGGGGGTCTAGGTTCAATTTTTTGCAAGTGGCTAGGCAGTTGTGCCAACACCACTTGTTGAAGAGGCTTTCTTTGTTCCATTTAGGATTTCTTGCTCCTTTATCAAAAGTTAGGTGACTGTATGTCTGGGGGACATTTTCTGAGTATTCAAGTCTATTCCACTGGTCAGAGGGCCTGTCCATGTTCCAATACCATGCTGTTTTGTTTCAGATCATAGAATGGTCTTTCCGGCCTGCATCTCTATTGTTTCCGAGTATTGTTATCATACAGTCTTTTATTTTCTTAAATATAAGTGATACTACTATATGTATATATGTATATCTCTCTATATGTAGAGATAGATTTGTATATATGTATATCTGATTTATTTCACTTAACATGATAGTCTCCATGTTCATTCATGGGTAGGTAAGTTCCATGAGTTTGTTTTTCCTAACACATGCATATTATACCTTTGTTTAGATGTACTACAGTTTTTATTTTTCTTTGTTTTGAGCCCTCACCCTGTGATTCTCAGGGGTTAAACCTGGCTATGCACTTAGAAATAGTCCTTGACAATATCGGGGGCCATATGGGATGTCATATATTGGACCCAGGTCCGTCCTGGGTCAGGCACATGCAAGGCACAAACCCTACCTCTGTGCTATAGCTCCAGCCCAGTACCACAATTTCTTTAGAAAAGAGTAAAATTATTTTAGGTGTACCCCTCTCTGTCTGTGTTTTTTTAATTTCACTAATTTCTTTAAGAATAATACTCACTATACTCATCATGTAGAAGCAAACTTTATTACTTCTTTTTTCTGAACAGTTGAATAGTATTCCATTGTGGATACATATTATTTTTCTTTATTCACTCAGCTAGTCTCAGGCACCCAGGTTGTTTCCAGATTCTGGATATTGTAAATAGTGCTGACCATCAGAGAGAAAAAGGTTTTTCTGTAATTTTTTCATGTTTCTAAGGCATATTCTTAGTAGTAGAATTGCTGAATTAAATGGGTGCTCAAATCATGACATTTGTCACCATCCAATTACCTTAAGCAATTACTCACATCAGCCTTCTTTTGGTATAAATTTAAATTATAAGTGTCATATCTATCCTATCCACATCTGTATTATATGAAATTATTATGTGACCTAATTATTTTATCAGTGAAGTTAATGAACTTAATATATCTATACAAATATAAAATATAACATTTCCCTCTTAATCAAATCAACTTGTTTAAATCCTTTTAGAAACAATGTGGAAATTGCCTTCATATTCAGAAAAAGAATGAGGTTTATTCTTTATAAATTTATAACTGAACAAAAGAGCAAATTTACCAAAAAAAAACCACATTGATGAAATAAACTTTGTAACTCTGGAAGAAGAAAAACAAAAACCTATCAAGCCCACTCACTGATAGTTTAAGATTCATCAGAGATCTAAGAGCAGGAATCTAAACTTCAGTTATAAATAAGTACTAAAAACTACAATTAATTTCCAAATAGAAGTAAAGATAGTTCCACAGGGACCTCATATTCTACAATGAGAGCACAGAATTAATGGATGCATCTTTCTTCAACTTTCACTGCTGGTAAGAATAATAGCCAATGGAACATTGCCTTCCCATTAGAGTTATTAACCTCCAGAGAGACTATGACGGCAAAGAGCATTCCACAAAGTTGCTATTTGATAAGGGTCATTGGTGAGTATATTGAGTTTCTTCTCTGTGATTTCAGAGGGAAAATTTACAAAATGTTCTGGCTACTTATTTGCTGTTGAGAAGCTGAGCTCGACATTTCTTTTATGGGTATGTTAGATGCTCATATTGCTGTTTGGCAGCTGATATAATATATTTAAAAGTTTTAGAGAGAAAAAAAGGCCAATATCCAATTCCTTCTCTGTTGGAGGGAGGACTACTATTGTGTAGGCTCATTACCTGAGTGAGTAACAGGAAACTGTTTAGCTTCTGTGTTAAGGGTGATAAGCCAGCTCATTTATTTTGAAAGTTCTCGTGCATTAAGATATGGTGCAATTTCTAATACTATAAAAAGAACCCTTGAAATAATAAGCTTAAAATATATACTATTTATACCTTTTAGTCAGTATTTTGGGTTTGGAGTTCAATTGCAAGCTCATACATGCACATAAATAAAGACACCCCATCATTCAATCTCAACATTCATTATCCTTATGACCTATCTTAATGGTAAGAATTTTTTGTCTATCTCATGATACTTTAGCAGTGGCTGTAGTAAGAGATCCATGATTGCTACTACTAATAAAACTGATAGAGTTGTTTTAAAGAAAATAATTTAATTAGGGATATGAATATTTATTTCTAGGTCAGTTACTAATATGTGGCAAATTAAAACACATTTTATAATATTTATGTTATAAACATGACATTGTTTTATTTTCCAATTTTTCTTTATTAAAGAATAAAGCTTTTTAGTTTAGGGGACAGAGCAATACTACTGGGTTCGATTCCTATCATACCAATATAGCCCTCCAACTCCTGCCATGAAGGATCATTAAGTAAAAAGGCAGAGAGAGCTGAGTATGTCTCAAAAACAATCAGGAAATATGAAATGTAATAATAAATTGAAAAGTTCTCAGGCGAACGTAATTTATCAACCTCTATGTGAAATAATAAAGGTAAATATGATGCATTTTTCTCTGAAAATTTAGTTGCTTTTCTTTTTCTCTTTCTGGTTTGATTCTTGAACCACAGCTGACTTTGTTCATAGGTTCTTTGATGAATTTTGGGGGCTGCTTCTGAAAATACTAACAGATTATGCAGCACCAAAGATTGAACCCAGACCTCCTGGAGGCAAAACATGTGCATGAGCCCTTTAATCAATTGTCTCTGAGCATCCCAGGAAATAGAATGCCAGAGAAAATCTTACATTATTTCACCATTTTTTATTTATTCAAAAATATATTTGACTTCTTTATTTAGGACATTTTTATAATATACAAGGAATGCATATCATTAACAAAATTAAAGGTAGGGGTGGAAATCTTCCTCTTGTGTCATTTGAAATAATTTACTGACCTTTTTTTTAATCATACTAATGTAGCATTTCTAAAAAGGAAAGTATACTAAAATATATTTTCAAACTGAGAGGCCCTTATAATCAATTTAAAAGTTTTTGCTTTACTAAATATCTTGAGTTAGTTTACAAGTTAATATTTGTTAGTACAACTTTTTTTTTTCAGGAATTCTCTTGTCTCCAATTGAATGCTTAAGATACTATCTTTTGTCTACTTCTACTTTCAAAAAATTGATGTAGGGGCTGGAAAGATAGTGCTGGGGTAAAGTATTTCCCTTGCAGGCGGCTGACCCAGAAGGGATCTGGGTTCGATTCCCGGCATTCCATAAGGTCCCCGGAGCCAGGAGCAATTTCTCAGTGCATAGTCAAGAGTGTTACAAGTCAGCCCTTGATGGGGCTGACGGATGGAGGGATGAGGATGAGGTCGTTTTCTTCCAGCTCGGAGCACACTTCTGCCACCCTGTTCAGCGGACGGTTCTGAGGTGAATCCGGCGGGAATAAAGTTAACAAGCAGTCAGGCTTCAGAAGATAACAACTTTATTCAGTGGACATGCTGAAGCCAAAAACCCCAGAATCAGCCCTCCAAAGAAGTCCCTGCCTTCCATAGACCTTGATTTTATATATCAGATTCAGGTACCACCCTAGGGTGGGAGCAGAATGCCAGGTCACATCCCTAGGGTAGGGCACAATCACCAATCATGGTAGGATCAGTAACATAATAATCCCATGGAAAATGTTTTCATACACAACAATAGGGTGTACCCCCCAAATAAAACTAACACTGATGTAAAAAATATTAGACTGTTGCAAAATCTTTCTTTAGTACATTTTTTTTTTTTATTGGTGTTGAGCCACTATTACTCTATGGGAATGAGTTAGTGATGAGAAGCACATTTCTCTTTAGAAATAAATGGAGAATAATGACAAATGAATCATGACAAAGTTTTGAGTTAAGGCTCGAGACACTTCATGAGAAATTTATATATTGTCTTATAGTCATACAGAATATCCATTTTTCATTCACAAAATATCTCTGATTAGAAATCTTCATATACATAGCAAGATTCATTCTCATGGGTATCAGTAAATATCTGAAACCATGTTGCAGGAAATAGCAAAACCTAGATGATGGAAGACTAATGCCTTGCTTTGCAGTGCTTAAGTTTCTGAAACTATTCACAAGGTTATTATTATTATTATTATTATTATTATTATTATTATTATTATTTGGTTTTTTCAGGGATTCTGTTGTCTCCAATTGAATGCTTAAGATACTATCTTTTGTCTACTTCTACTTTAAGTAGAAACACCCTGTGGTGCTCTAGGATTAGCACTAGCTCTAGCTCTATGCTCAGAAATCATTTTTGGCAGGCTGAGGGAACCTTATGGGATGCTGGGGATAGAACCTGGGTCCATCTGGGGTCATCTGTGAGAAAGGCAAATGCCCTACCACTATGCTATCACTATGGCTCCTCATAAGGTTATTTTTTTGGGGGGGCCACACCCAGTGACTCAGAGGGGTTACTCCTGGCTATGTGCTCAGAAGTCGCACCTGGCTTGGAGGACCATATGGGGAACCGGGGGATCGAACCGGGGTCTGTCCTATGCTAGCGCAGGCAAGGCAGGCACCTTACCTCCAGCGTCACCGCCTGGCCCCTCATAAGGTTATTTTTAATTATAAAATTATTCCAGTAATTTATGGATAAATTATATTTTAAATAATAGGAGATACAAATTACAGTAAAACTTTTTACAAAATATTTATTTGTTTTGTAAATTAATATTACCAACTAACCTCCCAAATAATTAAAACTATGATGAATTCAGTAAATATAACTATTCTTAACATGAAATCTATAACTTCATTCTTACAGTAGAATTTAGATTTCATTGCATTTTAAAACTGACAAATATATATAATTATCTATTCTAAATGTAGATAAAGGCACCTTGTTTATTCGTGGTGGCACAACTTGCTTACTTGTGACAGGGCTCTGGAAATTATATGGGGTGTCAGGAATCAAACCAAGATCAGATATTTGTGAGGCAAACTCCTTACCCACAGCAATCTCTGACCACATAAGGGTGAATAGAGTTTTGATACTATTGTTCTTAGTTATTAAAAATTAGTTTACACTGTGTTTCAAAGTACTAATTTCTGATGCTATAAGCTGGATAATATTCTTGTTGTAAAACAATATTCCACTATTCTCATTGACCTCCCCTTAAATTTTGAAAGGGAATTGATGTTTTGGGAACATCAAAGTATTGTGTACTATATTGGAGTGCTACTTATAGAGGGCTGTTTATTTGGAAGCTCACTATCTGAGAAAGCTATAGCAGTACTCCCAGGTCACCTGGGTAGCATAAGTAACTGCTTCAATGAATTAAATAGAATTTTTTGGTTCAACCATGTATAGGCAGAATCAGGTGGTCCTTACTTATGACTAAGGATGATTATGGAAATCAGGTGAATCAAGTTCAACTAGTCAACATCTTTCTCAGAAACCCAGCTTCGTAAATGGGCATTCTGAGCCATTTGAAATATTCTAAAGTCAACTAGAAGTTCAGACTTACGTGGAAAGATTTAAACACAACTATTTTGATACACAACTTCCCCTACTGCCCTCAACCCTCCAGTATTCTTCTTCTAACTCTAAAAATTGCAAAAATACTTTGTCAAGTCATTTAGCATTAATAATATTCACATCATGTTACTCTATGTTTTAATAATAGAGAACTTATTATATTAATAATATATGGAAACATTTAAATACTTAAATTGTTCCTCTAAAGTAGAACTTCTAGTAGTATTTAATTTTTTAATTTTGCATTTTTCCAGTTCAGTTACATTAAATTTGTTTTTAAGATAACTTAAATATTTTATTTTAGAGAAATAAAATAATGCTAGAAGAAATTATTTTGGGGCAATATATTAAAATAACACTTATCATCGATACATAGACTAAATGAATTCATTTTTATATGTATTATTTAAAAATATAAAACTCACAAGCAGAATTCATGTTGACAGTTTCCAGAGGAAGGGACAAGGGAATGACCATCAATAGATGCCAACAGATAAGACTTCAATTATAAGATAAATAATGCTCAAGATAACTATTGGATCTATACTCAGGCATTATGAGGAGAGGTGCTCAGGAACAATACTGGATGTCAGGTTTAAAACTGGGTCACCTGTGTTTGTTTTTCAAGGCAAGACGTCTATCAGCTGTACTATATCTTGAGTTCCAAGACAAATAAAATCTGGGGTGCAGTGCATGGCAACAGAAACAAGAAAAAGTTCTTTCTTTATCCAGTTCAAAATCATTGATTACCTGGTCCAGCCACATTGGTGAAATTGAATGAGTTCATGGGCTATTGCTGCCTAACTAGATAGGTGCCAAGAGGGACTCAGCATGTCTTCAGAGGCTGTTGAACTCACTTTAATGCACTGAATGGTTTTCTCTATCAAAGTTGTTTATTCCAAGTTCAGCAGTCATAATATCGATAAGCACTGCAGCAACATTAGTTAGCATGTCATAAGCTTCAATTGTATTAAGTAAATGAGTTTATTTCGAGGATAAAAACTATTCATGCTATGGGCGACTATTGAATTGGCACTTATGGTTCAGTCCTGTTGCTGCTGGAGAGACTGTATGTGCTGTCAAGGATCAAATCCTGCTTATCTGCATGGAAGAAGATCCCTATCTGTTATACTCTCTATCCAGACTCCCAATCATACTCATTTTTAAGGATTCTACTACTAATAATAAACCCTATGATATATAGATACGACTATGTTTTGTTTGTTATGGGTTCACACCCAGCAGTGTTCATGGCTTACTCGTCACTCTGTACTCAGGGATCCCTCCTGGAAAGATGCAAGAGACTTTATAGGATACTGAGGATCAAACCTATCTCAGAGGCATGCAAAACAATTGTATTATCACTATATTCTCTCTCCAGACCAAGATTACAAACATGCGTATCAGGGCGGAAGCTAGGAGAGTACATATGAGAAAAGGGATCACATTGATGTTGTTTTTGCGTGTGCATGTTATGCTAAACTGAACACAATTTTAGCTTCTAAATTTTAAATTTTGTATTTTAGGTAACACAACACTATTAACCTTTTTTTTTAATTTTTTAAAATGTATTTTTGGTCACCTAGGCAGTGTTCAAGGGGATATTCCTGACTCTGCAATCAAGAATTTCAAACCAGGATAAGCCAGGTTTGAGCAGTGTCAAAAAGCCAGAAGCAAAGTAAACACTTAGGTCATTCTTATCTTCTGGCCCCAATAGTGTTAACTTTTATGGTTTTATTTTGATTTACAGAATTGTTGTATCCTCACGAACACCTTTTGCCACAAAAATGACTAAATACGTCCCTGTCAATTCTTATGTCACTTTGAGGTCACATCTTTTCCTTTTACTCCTCATTCATTCTATCTATCTGAGGAGTAATTTGATATACTGTAATTAAATTATAATTTTGAATTATAATACTGAGTTATGAATTTCTATTTATGAATCATATTGTATTGTGAGGGAATACAACATGCATAATTAAATTTATTATAAAATACAGTTTTTATTTTTTACATATGTGATATATAGAGGTCTTCCCACTATTCATATTACTGTCTTGAGTCAGATAATGTATGCTTTCTGCAAAAATAGTTTTTGAAAATTCCTCCTGAAATTCTAAGGGTTTATGTTTTTATTCAGCAACATAATAGCAAACATATCACAAAATCCTGTTTTATAGAATTCAAAATCCACTTTCATGTAGGAGCACCAAATATATTGTATAGTAAGGAATATTATATATAATGTAGGCATATTGAAGTTTGTGGTGTATATATTTTTGTACACACATATAGATACTCTTTTTTAATACTTGATTTACTCTGCATAAATCAGTGAAGCTTGCTTAGTAAAATATTACAGTAACCTTAAAATGCAATGCATATGCATATGACCTATAAAGAAGGTGCAATTACCTAAGAATTAAATAAGTAAAGTTCTAATTTATACAGGAAGTATTAAAAGAACACATGCTTTTCAAAAATCTAATACTTAGACCACTATTAATGTAAGACTATGCACACTATATACAATTATAGCTGAGTTCATAAAAAAATTAATAATTTAAATTAACTTCCATGCTGAGCAAATGAAGAATTAGTTTGGCAGGCCTTGGATTCTAGAACTCAATAGAATAAGAAATAATGGTCATTCTCAGCAAGGGTCCAAACTGCAGTTCATTACGATAGAAATACATTTATCATTATGAAAAATACTCCAGCTAATTTGAAATTCTAAGCTATTACAAATTGAAATTAGCTTCAATAAATATCTTAGTATAAAATGTTGTTCTCTAAGAAATGATTTCAGCTTTATTTAATTTGGTATTATAGTATTAATTAGTATTAGAGTTATAAAATTGCTGTTTTAGCCCTGGGCGCTTTGCCAAACCAAGTGCTATTTTCTAAAATAAATATAATAGAAATCATTATTTTTACAGTGTGGGAATTATAATTGTTTATTACAAATTATATATGTGAAATATTTTAAGAGCTATTTATGCCATGATATTGATGTTTTTCATATACAGGTTCACATTGAAATTAATGAATACATCGTGTGTGCATTGAAAAAATGATTTAACATTTTCTTCCCTTAAAAGAAAATTCTTCAATTTCAGCGATTTCAACATGCTAATACCTTTCTTTGTATCTCAAGTGTATAAGAACTTCTGTGCATCTCAATGCAAAGAGAGACTAACCCTTTCCATTGATTCCTTATTACTTGATTTCCATTATTTCTCTATTTAATAATGAACTTAATTTATTTAATAAATAGGTAACTTTTTTAAGGTTATGCCTCTATTCTACTATATTTTTACAATGTTTATTTTTGTTGGGGAAGATACTTTGTTTTACATATGCATAAATCATTTAAGCTTGCTTTATAAAAACTTGAGGAAAGTCTAAAATGCAATACATATGCATATGACCTTTAAAGAAGGTGTGACTTTAAATTATAGTCGCATATATATTGTATTATTGTAAAAATAGGACACAACTGAAGGTGTTTGGGATTTACTTTTTCTCTGTGCTTAGGGAATACTACTGGAATGACTCAGGGAATTATACACATTTGTAGGGATAGAACCGAGTCTGACCTTTGGTAAAGAAAATATTCTAGGGGTCAGAAAGATAGCATGGAGGCAGGGTGCTTGTTGCATGCAGAAGGACAGGACAGTGGTTTGAATCCTGGGATCCTATTTGGTCCCCTGAGCCTGCCAAGACCAATTTCTGAGCACATAGCCAGGAGTAACCTCTGAGCGCTGCCAGTTGTGACCCAAACACCAAAAATAAATAAATAAATAAATAAATAAATAAATAAATAAATAAAATAATAAATAAATGAATGAATGAAAAAGAAAATGTTCTAAATACTATACAATTTCTCTGGTTCTTCCTATATATTTTATCTTATCTCCTATTTTATCATTATTGAATGTTTACATATTGTTGATCAAATATAAGTTGGTGCTGATTTTAAAATATTAGATTTATTGCTCTTTTTCATATTTTATTTAGAGAAAAATGAAAACATATATTAATTGAAATTATGTATATTGGGTATGAATGTAACCTCTCATATGTTTAAGCTATGAATTTCTTTAAAGATTTCTAAAGAAAAATCAGTCTGTTGCTAAAAGGTGCTTTGCAGAAACACTAGCAATAATAAATGAAATGATTGAGACATTTATATACTATCTCTTGTTTAATTACTATAGTGCAACAGTATTTTTACGATTTGTGCTTTGAAAGTTCTACTTCTTAGGGTGACTTTTATTCATTTCTGATAGTGCCTGGGGCCACTCCTAGGTTCATGCTCATGAGTTACTCCTGGTACTACCAATGATAATAGAGATTGAAACTTGGTCTCCTGCATATACAGTGTGTGCTCAACCTGCCGAACTATCTCTTTTAAAAATTCTCCTATTTCTACTTATTTATTTATTTATTTATTTATTTATTTATTTATTTAATGGGGTGTTTTGGTCCACACTCGGTGACGCTCAGGAGATACTCCTGGCTATGCGCTCAGAAATCGCTCCTGTCTTGGGGGACCATATGAATGCTGGGAATCGAACCGAGGTCCATCCTGGGTCAGCCGCATGTAAGGCAAACACCCTACCGCTGTTCTATCAGTCTGGCACCAAAAATTCTCCTATATTTAAAGACAAAATAAAAGTCATAATCATAGTACCGAGTTAACATTTATACGTTTTTATACTGTTTCTTAGAATTAGTTATATGTATCATAGAATTAATTTATTTTTTTTTTAATTTTTGGTTCAAACTAGTTGTGCTCCATATTACTCCTGGCTCTGTTCTTAGGGATCACTCCTGATGAGGTTTAGAGGATCCCAAGATAGAACCCGGGTCACCCACATGGAATGCAAACACTCTATTATTGTTCGTTCCTTGAATTATGTGTATGGTTCTCATTTCCATGATGAGTTTTACTTCGAGCATTGACAAATTTTTAATATGTATATATATGACAAAGCACAGAAAAATAAAAAAATATAGTTCTGAGAGTATCTAACATGAAGACTGTATTAATCATAAATCTAAATAAAATTAGTTTTGACCAGTTAAAATTTAAAATCTCAACTACTTCAAGTAAATTATAATAATTATAAAAATTAAAATTTTTTTGCACCATGATCAGCGGCACTCAGTGGTTACTCTTGGCTCTGCACTCAGAGATTACTCCTGACAAGATTGGTGGCAGATGGCATACTAGTGATTGAAGCCACTTGGTTCACATGCAAGATAAGCTCCTTGTCAACTATTCTATGTCTCTAGCTCCCAATTAAAATATTCTTATTAGGAGCCAGAGAGAAAGCACAGCAGTAGGGCATTTTTCTTGCATGTGGCCTATCCAGGAGGTATGGTGGTTTGGTTTCTGGTATCCCATATGGTTCCCTGATTCTGGCAGGGGTGATTTCTGAGTGCAGAGCCAGGAGTAACCCCTGAATGCTGCCAAGTGTAACCCAAAAACAAAAGTTTCTTGCTAGCATGAAATTTTAGGATATTCTTTATCTGGTTTATAATGTTTATAATCTTTTATAATTATCTATTTTTACTGTGTGCTTATGGTTATTTTAAAATTCTAATGAAAACATCTCCAACATTCAAGGCTATTAGTAGATAGACACACTGCGGCAATAGAGTATTAGTATTAATATTGCATTTATACAGACATAAGCACACAGATAACTTT
>PVKC010040826.1:0-12287 GCA_004027635.1 Crocidura indochinensis | reverse complement strand
GGTGTGACTCTAAGGTAGAGAGAGCATTTGAACCTCAACACTGCAAGAAAGTAAAAAGAGGCCAAACTGAAATAACTGTTAAGTAAGACCAGAAGCAGGCACATAAAGAGCCCCTCGGGACCCGGGAGATAGCATGGAGGTAAGGCGTTTGCCTTTCATGCAAAAGGTCATCGGTTCGAATCCCGATGCCCCATATGGTCCCCCATGCCTGCCAGGAGCAATTTCTGAGCATGGAGCCAGGAGTAACCCCTGAGCACTGCCGGGTGTGACCCAAAAACAAAAAAACAAACAAACAAATAAAATAAAATAAAATAAAATAAAATAAAATAAAATAAAATAAAATAAAATAAAATAAAATAAAATAAAGAGCCCCTCAAGGTTCTGTCTTTTTCCAGCACAGCTGCTCTCCTCAGCTGTGGGAAGTGGGTTCTGATGCCCAAACATAATTCTTAAAGCTGAGAATGGAGACCAGAGAGATAGTATAGCAAATAAGGTGTATTTGCATGGGCTGACCCAGGTTCATTCCTAAACATTCCAAGATCCACCAGGAGTAATCCCTGAACACAGAGCCATAACTAGGTCCCTAACACACCCATGAGTGGCCCACAATCCCTCTGAATAAATAAATAAAACTGAAGATGGCATCAAGCCTTGTCTAGACTATGTTATTGCCTCTATATAAATTTCTACCCTAAATTTTAGCTTATGAGTTAGACAGAGAGGTTAATGATAATAACTAACAATAAAGTAGAACAATTATGACAGCATTCTGTGATAAAAATGATATGAATGTGGTGTTTGTCCCTCACTCCCAAATATCTTGTTGTAGTAATGGATACCACAGGAAGCAAAACTGTACCTAAGGAGAGTGGAAGAGGCAAACACAAAGCCCTGGGTGGAATAAATTGGAGTCTTGTGCTCACAAGCTCTCTAGGTATAAATCTCTCACTGCTTATCACAAGAGGGATGATGTATCAGCTAGCCTCTTGGACTTTTAGGTAATTGTATTGTCTTTGAAACCCCAAGCTTAGCCAGTCACCTCAAAACTGTGAAATCTCTAAAATAACAACCAAGTTTTTAAACTTAAGAGGTGAGGGGTCAATGCAGCCTCCCAGAAGAGTTTATTCTAGCTGGAGAGACAGTAAAAGATTAAAGTCAAACCTGATTCCATCCTCAGCACCACTTATGGTCCCTCCACCTCCAGCACTGCCAGGAATGAGCCAATGTTTACTATGTCCAGAGGCAGAAGTAAACTGAGTCCCAAAGGTGTTGATCCCACTACCCTCCCAAACCCCCAACTCTTGCAAACAAAAAAGAAGAGTCTACTATCTGCTGCCCCAACTTGGAAAAACCATCAAAGAGCAGGAGAGGAGCCAAGTGTGCAAAGCCATAGGGCATTGGGACATTGGCCATGGAAATCATCTCTTTATTTGGGTAGAAATTAAACTGTGGCCATTATGTTCTCACGATGCCTGTGTAGACAAAATAGATAGCATTTTTCCAGACTCAATCCACACTAGACTCTGCAGTAGTAAACTATAGATATGCAAAGGTCACTCTCATGAACCATTATAATGGTGATGCTCTTCTGTGGAAGAGTTCTGTTCAAGAAGAAAGGAGAATGTGAATAATTGGGGAGAGAGTGTTAAAGACTCACCAGTTCCAGCTCATCCTTCTTTTTGTACCATTTTTTTTCAAGCTGGAGGTGTTTCCTATTGCACAAAGCATTAGGAACCCCTTGTTTTGTTTTGTTTTTAATTAGAACTATGCTTGAGGAAAATAATTCTAACAATAGAACAGAGTACAAAAGAGAAGAGTCTGAAAGAAAGCAGTCTTCGTAGAAGATGACTGCAATCTTCAAAGGAGAATTGTTAAGAAGTAGAAAACTAGAAAACTAGGTGCACGGGAAATCAAGGTGTGGTGATAAAAAAAAATGCCATGGTGGATATTGCCCAAATGGTGATGAGGCATTGGGAAACTGAGGAAAAAAACTTGAGAACTTTCATTTCATATAAAATGTTTGTTAAAAGTCTAGTCAGGGATCATGCCAGAAATAGAAACCGGGAAAGACAGAGATGGGCAGGATTATAATAAAGATAAGCCTGATCTGAATATGTAAGTGTGTATTGCTGGCCAGAAACTCAGATTGGTATTTGACACAGACTTGAAGTCACTGAGAACAGAGGGAGGTAGAATGCAGATGGGACTATGACCTGCCAAAGATAACAATTAAAACAAAGACATTTTTAAAATCATCAAGAGAAAGTTAATAGAAAGACAAGATTGGGAAATGGGTTCTCAGCAGTAGCAGTCCTGTCTGGCCAGTCAGTCCAGACAGTGGTAATCAAAATGTGGTTACTGAACTTGTTAATACTTAGAACTGTAGTGTAATAGAAGTTAAATTAGATCCACCAACCTCAATTTATATTTTGTAGCCCTAACTCTCTGCATCTCAGAATGTGACAACATTCAAAAACTAAGGCCTTCACATTAGGGTGTAGGCACCCCTTTATTTTCTCTAGACTTGGTTATCCTTGTGACTGCTATAGGTCACGGGGCATTGATGTACCCGAGTAAGGAGAAAATGACAACAAGAATAGAAACCAAATAAAACTGGAGCTGATCTGGAGCCAACATGATGGCACAGTGGTAGAGTATTTGCCTTGCATGCATTGACCCCAGCATCTCATATGGTCCCTCAAGCCAGGAGCAATTTCTGAGCGCATAGCCATGAATAACACCTGAGCATCACTGGGTGTGGCCCAAAAAATAAAAAAACAAAATTAAATTAAATTGAATTTTAAAAAATTAAATTAAAAAAAAACTGGCCAGAGCAGTGGCACAGTGGTAGGTTGTTTGCCTTGCAAGCACTAACCTAGGAAGGACTGCTATTCAATACTCCACCATACCATATGGTCCCCCAAGTCAAGAGTGATTTCTGAGCACGTAGCCAGGAGTAACCCCTGGGCATCACTGGGTGAGGCCCAAAACCAAAAACCAAAAAAAAAAAAAAAAAAAAAAGGCAAGTTTTCAAGTAGACTCAGAAAATCTTTATACCATGCATGTCATCTAAACAGGTTATCCTTACCACAGTGGTCCAGCCTTAAGGAAATCTTAATCAAAACTGGTAACTCACAACATTATTAACTTGGGCATCCTTGTAAAAAGTACTACAGACTTTGAACTCTGACTATTGTTGGTCTGGGGATTCTGGCATCATTAGAAGCATACTGGAAGTGGCAAGTGAGAAGGAAGTCATGCACAAAATATTTTTAATAATACTCATGAGAATTTAAAAACAATTTAAAATTTAAATTTAACAAATTTAAAAATTAGGGGCCGGGTGGTGGCGCTGGAGGTAAGGTGCCTGCCTTGCCTGCGCTAACCTAGGACAGACCATGGTTCGATCCCCCGGTTTCCCATATGGTCCCCCAAGCCAGGAGCGACTTCTGAGCGCATAGCCAGAAGTAACCCCTGAGCGTCACCGGGTGTGGCCCAAAAAAAAAAAAAAACAAAACAAAAAAAAAAAAACCAAAAAAAAAACAAACAAACAAATTTAAAAATTAAATTTAAAAAAGCAATTTAAAATTTAAAAGCATTTAAAATATAAAAATTTTGTAGCTGCTGTGTTTTTTGTCATTCTTTTTGTTTGTTTGTTTTGGTCTCTGTTTTTTCTTTTCTGTTTTTCTTTCTTCTTCTAAATTGATATTTATAGCCTCTAGACAGATTCCTCCCAGTTTGTTTTTTTGTTTGTTTGTTTCTTCTTTCTTTCTTTCTTTTTCCAACAGAACCACAGAACTTGAATCAGCTTGTTCTCCCTCATGAGGGAGAAATTGAGGGGGGGGAAATGGACGGTACCAGGAGCAACCAGTCATATGAACATTCAGTGAAAATAAAAAATGATCAGACTTAAACACCAAACCCAAAGTCAATGACACCAGAATCCATATCCAATCTACAACAAGCTATACACAAAGGAGACTTCTTACACTAGCAGTCCTTGGGACAAAGGGAGGAGGTATAGAATGCATTCTGGGAACAGGGGTGGAGGGAGGACAACACTGGTGGTAGGAATGGTCCTAATTCTTTGCCACTATGTACCTTAAATATTACTGTGAAAGATTCATAACTCACATTGGTCACAATAAAAAATTTTTAAAAAAATAAAGAAGGAAGATTAAGTTAAATTAAGATCAGTATGTTGGCCCTAGTTCATTATGACTGACATCACTGTAGGGAGAGGAAATTTGAACACAAACAGAGACATCAGGGATGTGCTAGGGTAAAGAAAATACCATATGAAAAAATAAAAAAAGAAAAGAAAATACCATATGATGAAGCAGCAAGGGGGAAAGATCTCAAAGAAGCTACCCTGCTAACACTTGAGTCTTAGATTTTTTTTTTTTTTTTTTGCCACCAGGATGTTCAGAAAATATATTTTGTTATTTGAGCCACCAAACCTACAGTATTTTGCTATAACAACAAACAAAAAATATAGCAAATGAAAATAGGAATATTTATAAGAAGGATAAATTCTCAGGGTAATACCCCTTTCTTCTCTTTTCACCTCTTCCTCCTGAGACCTACAGAATCAACGATGATGAAAATGAGATCAGAAATTTGTAATTCATTTTTTTATGGTTTTTGGGTCACACCCGGCAGTGCTCAGGGGTTACTCCTGGCTCTATGCTCAGAAATTGCTCCTGGCAGGCACTGGGGACCATATGGGGCACCGGGATTCGAACCGATGACCTTCTGCATGAAAGGCAAATGCCTTACCTCCATGCTATCTCCCGGGTCCCAGAAATTTGTAATTCTACTCACTTGTTTTGATTTTTGTTTAGAGGCATCACTCAGTAATGCTTAGTGTGTTGTTCTGCCTAAGACAAGGCAGATAAACCCCAGGACTCACCCCATTGAGCCATTGCCCCAAACCCAGAAATTTGTATTTTAGTAGAAATATTACTTGACTGGATGTGCTCTTAAGTTTGGAAGTCACTAGTTAAGAGTATTCTTGCTCAAGGCAGACACCTTATCTCTAGCGCCACCTCGCCAGCCCCATCTACTCTTTGTATTTTGCTTTTTTTGTTTTTGTTTGTTTTTCTTTTTTGGTTTTTTGATTTGATTTGTTTTGTGCTTTTGGGTCACAGCTGGCAGCGCTCAGAGGTGCTCCTGGCTCTGTGCACAGAAGTTGTCCGGGGTGGGCATGGGGGACCATGTGGAAGGCTGGGATGTTAGCCACCGTCCTTCTGCAGGAAGAACAGACGCCCTGCCTCCATGCTATCCCTTCCGGCCCCACTTTATTCCTTTAATTATGTCTTTTATTTAGTCCTTTTTTTTTCTTCTAAAAAATTCTTTTTTCTTTAGATACGACTGAGCATATATATTTTTAGTTTTTGTCATGGATCTGTTTTCCTCTCTCCACCTCCAAATTCAGCAGCAATATAATGTAGCACCACTTCTTCCTGCAAAGGCATATTAAAAATAGGGAAAATTTTTATGTGCAAAATCAAACTCTTATCTACAAGGGATACGAACTTATACTTCTTTTACAACACAGGGACATCTCCCTCTCTGAATATATGTCATGGGGAACCATCCTAGACTCCAGGGAAATAGGCACCGACTGTCCAGTCTTAATTCCTGGATCCCAGACATATAAACGACAGAGTTCTCCACAACAGCTCCAGGAACCAAGTCCCCTCTAGGGCATTCATAATGCTGCTCTGACGCCAACATACGCCAGTGCTAAACTGATAACATGACAACGAGGAAATGGGAACAACGAGATCTAAGAGCAAGTTATCCTACCTCACCAGCCAACGATAAGACAAAATCAGAAGACATGTCACCCTTTGATCTGTGTAAAAACCAAGATTGCTATATACAGATGACTGGTTGTTACAACCAGGACTAAACAGTATGCATCCCGGGACCAACAACAACAACAGCAACAAAAAGCTCTAACCTAGCTTTTGGTCTACAATCTGTTCAACAAACAAGATCTCCAATTCCAGAGGTCTGACTAATACAATCGCAAGTGAATGGGTCTTCCAACAACATAACGAAAGACACTGTCCCAGGCTCCACACTAGGAGCAACATAATGACCAAGAACACCAACTACAGAAGACGAATTAAAACAACACTGAAGAAGCAGAACTCATAGAACCACAAAGAAAGCCTTCATCATAAGCTCCATTCCCTGAGCTGCACGGTCACCAAGATCTCTAGATACAGAGAACTGATTTTACCATCCATGACGAAGCAGAAGGTTTTCATACACCACAAAAGCACCGAGGGTAGAGTAAATGATCATGCAAGGAGTCTATAGTTAATCCCCATGACAGTATACTTTAGGGATAGAGAAACCCAATATCTCCTAGGTCAAGGGAATTCTCTCTATAATATCCCCAATAGTTACTGTGCCTATGCAGGGGGAAAAAAGAAAAAAATATATATTTATTGACTGATTGTTTTTTTGACATCCTCATTTTGGTGTAGATATTGAAATTGATGTCTCCTTTTTTTTATTTTATATTATTTTATCTTATATTTCTCTTTCTTTTTGCACTCCGGCATAATTTGAATTCAGAACCGAGACTATTGTGTGGTGCTTCTCTTTGTTGCTGTAGGGCTCACTGGATATTTAATTTGACACTTATTTTTGTATTGTTATGGTGTCTCAATTACCTTTTTCATGTCCTCTCTCAAACTGAGACTGATAGCCACTTTAAGGACTCCGCCCATTTTCAGAATATTTTTATTTTATTTTATTTTTATTTTTTTTTTTTTTGCTTAATCTTTTCCCCCATCCTATTGCTTTTCTTTCCCTCAAACAAAACCACATAACTCGATTTATCTAGCTTAGCTTCTCAAATAGAGGGAGAAACAAGAGAGGGCACCAGGACCAAACAGATGTATGATAACTGATAGTAAGCTAGTCAAAGAGGGGACCGCCTTCTCTAGCAGCCCGGGGGTGATGGTGGTGGATATGGGATGCAGAAAGGGAACAGGGAAGGGAGAAGGACAAACCTGGTGGTGGGTATTTACCTGATTCAATGTTAATATGTGCCTAAAATACTAATGTGAAAGATATGTAAGCCACTATGATCAAAATAAAAAAATATATGAAAAAAATAAATAGACATATTAAGTGTTTTGTACAGTAGGTCCTTTAAAAAATAACTGCTATAGCAATGGCAAGGATATTAACCCATTTTATTTCTGAGTTTTTCATGGTCTTAGGTGCCTCATTCTGCTTCACTATGCTATTGGTAACCAAATAATAAACTTGCAAAAACTCAAAAAAAAAAAAAAAAGAATATTCTTGCTCAAAAACAGAAGAGCAAAAATGAATGGTATTTTTATTAAATTTTATCCTGAATGACATGTTTTTTACAGAAGATCTTTATTTTTGCTTATATTTCTTAAATAAACAAGTTGTTTCTGTTAATTCAGGATAATTCATCAGTCACTTAAAAAATCAGTCATGTTTTTTCATTAAAAGATATTCAGATAATACCATTAGTTTCAATTAAACTCTTGGTTCCTACACTAGAGGCCAGTGGTTTCCATATTTTAGGTTAACAAAGACTCACAGAGGGAAATTGCTTAAAATGTAACTCCAAAAACCTGTATTCTACCAATCAGTGTGAATTCTAGAACTTTCATCTCTAATAAAATCAGGAAAACTTGATGCAGGGGTCAATACATTACAGCTTGTTTTTCACTTATACAGTTAAGGAGTAGAAAGATTAAAACATCTATCTAGATGAGACGAAGTATCTACAAAGATCAAACAAATGTTGAATAACATAGAGGAAACAAATCTCAAAAATTTATTTTAATTTTAATTTTTGGTCTTTGGAGATTACTTCTTCCTTTTTGCAATTTATAAAAATTTTAGGCATATACAATACTGTCAGTGGTGGGATTTTTGCATGCAACCACCTCCAACACACCTTCTCACACCACACCCTCCACCAGAGGTTTGCTTTCCCTCCACCATATTCCCACTGCTCCCTTGCTACATCTGTCACGGCTTCCCCCATTCTATCCATGGTATTCTCACTTCTGTAGCCCAGTTCTCCGATTCTGTTTTCCTTGGTGCATTTGTTGTTTCTTTATATTCCACAGGGATCATTCTACATCTCTTCCTCTCTTTCTAATTGCACTCCACATGATACTCTCAGACCACCTTTTGTTCTCAGTCTGCACCAAGCAGTCATAACTGTAGAGCTTCAATAAGACATTCATTCACTTGGACACTATGACTTCACTGGCTGAAATTTCAGGTACCGATTCTGACTAATGTTTCTCTAACACTCCCACCACTTTCAGATGTCACAACTTTTAGTTCTGGTTGCATCTGAAGAAGCCACATCAAGACAGATCACTACTGGTAACATCAAACACGTTTGATTTTTTTGGATCTCAACCCTAGACCACTTCCTGTTCTCCAAAGAAAAAGAATTAGTCATCTTTCTTGATTCTCTCTTGTGATAAAATAGAAAATTTACTTTTGTTTTCTGTCATTTCGGTCTAAGTTTCATTAGGTTATATAGCACTGGCAGGGGTAGAGGGTAGAGGTATAAACAGAGAGCAGGTATAGGGATTAAGTTGCTATGCTTGCATATGACCAACCCTACTTCAATCCCTGGAACCACCAGGACTAATCCCTAAACTCAAAGCCAGTAGTAAGTCCTGTGCACCACAAATGTGGCACAAAAACAAAATAAATAGCATGAGTAAAATTGCTCCAAATGACCAAAAATCAAATTTTAAATATCTGCCCAGAACAGAGAAAAAACTTTTGCAAAACTTTTAGTTAAATAAAAGTTACAGGCACCAAAGATTTAACAATCATATCTATTCCCCCACATAGTTAGAAATACGTAAGTAAATAGTCAAAAAAACAAAAATGCTTTGAGGAGTCAGTCAGTGGGTTAAAATTTTTTATTGGTAACAGCTCTAGTCCATTTTTTTTATCCTAAACAGTGAACTACAGTTAGCAATTTTTTCTTCCCTTTCACAGATCCTAAAATCAAAATATTTTCGTTGAAATAGTTAAGCATTCTAAATATTTCTTTCTCTAATCACCTTCCCTCAAACTTTCTATTTAAAACTCAGATGTGATCATGGATGGAGAAGCCAGGAACATAGAAGAACTAGCCAGTGATTTCCAGGGAGCCCCTCCCCCTGCCTTCCTATCACAGAAAAAGAGTATTGACTAACTCCAGAGGTCACCATGTTGCACTATTTGTAATGTGTATGCATATAGAAACATGGCATAAAATAGTAAATAGTAACTAAAGTGAATTTTAACATTATAAGACGTTAGGGTTTTATTGGAAAAAAAATAGCTAAAATGATCCATCTGACTCAGAAACAAACCAGAGGATTAAAATTAGTCAGATGACAAGAAGAGATGATAAGGAAAATTGAAATTCAGCCCACTATAGCTTTATTTAAAAGTTTAGGGACCATTATTTTCTTTTCCTTCTTAATTTTATAGAAAAATGCAGAGATATGAGGTAAAACAAAATAACCCACATCCCAAAGTCCTATGATAAAGGCCGGAGCACCTATCTGAAAGTTCAAAAATAGTTGCAGTTTTTTTTTTTTGCATAAGTGCAGCAAAAGTTGGGGAAAATAGAAAGGAAAAACCTTTGGCCTAAAAATAAACAGGATATTTCTACTCATGAAGTATCTTGCCATAAGACCAACTACAGGCGTTGGGTATGCTAAGTTGTCTAACCCCAAAGTCTTTCTGCATGGTGCCAGGAAAAGATTTCCTCAATCAGAGTTGTCACAGTCAGGCTTCTGTAATTAGAGATCTTGGGTTTTGCACAGATCCTATGTTGAAGTCAGGGTGTCACGGAACACCTTGTAGTTCCATCTCACTCTTAGGTGGAGAGGCAAGGAAACCTGCCTTGAAAGCAAGTTACTATTGTTTCCAAGTCATCAGGGTGTCATGTAAACCTACTCTGGAGCAAGTAATGCAAGGGCAGCATTAAGGCCTTCCCTATTAGAAGTTTGATTCCTGATACTGGTACAAAAAACCTTGCTGGTTCCAAGGATGGAAGCCAAAGGCCAAGTGGTCTCAGGTGTGTTGGTGGAGGGAAAAAAAGGACAGAGCTAAATATACAAGTCAAAGTCAAGAACAATATAATCAAGAGGCCCAGACTATAACAATTTAAATTTAAAATGGAGCTATTATGCTGGCAGGTCAGGGGGTGGAATAGGAAGCACTCTGGGAACATTGGTGGAGGAAGGTAGACACTGGTGGTAGGAATGACCCTGATTCATTGTATATCTAAAATCCAACTATAAAGGACTTTGTAAATCACAATGGTTTCAATAAAATAATTTTTTAATAAAAAATAAATAAAAGTGGGGCCGGGCGGTGGTGCTGGAGGTAAGGTGCCTGTCTTACTGCGCTAGCCTTGGAAGGACCGCGGTTCGATTCCCCGTGCCCCATATGGTCCCCCAGGCTAGGGGCGACTTCTTAGCACATAGCCAGGAGTAACCCCTGAGCGTCACTGGGTGTGGCCCAAAAACCAAAAAAATAAAATTAAATAAATAAAAGTACAGGGACCAGAGAAGTACAATTTACCTTGTGTTTACCTTGCATACAGTCAACCAAGGTTCAACCCCTGGCATTACATACCTGGTCCCCTAAGCCTTGCCAGGGTGAAACCATTCCCCGATCACAAAGTATGACCCCAAAATCATTAACAATAAGCATAAAAGTTCTTCATAGAAATCAGGGTGAAGTATCAAAGAGAGAGTTCAGTGGGCTGGAGTCTTGTTTTTGCATGTAGGAGAAGCAGGTTAGATTCCCTGCACCACCAAAAGCAAACCCTAAAATGGAGAGTAATCCCTGAGTACTCCCCCTTGAAATAATTCTCCTAACATAGAATAGAATGTCATTAAGAAATGGAGAGACCAAAGAGATAGCTCAAAGAATGGGGTGCAAGCTTTGCATGTAAGAACCCCAAGCCCAATCCTCCACATCTACATGGCATTCTGAGTACAAATGGGTGAAACTAAGAAAGAAAAATAAGAGAAAATGGGTAAAGGAAGGTCGCTAGACTTGATGCTACATCAAGTTTTGGTTTTTGGGTCACACCCAGCAGTGCTCAGGGGTTACTCCTGGCTCCATGCTCAGAAATTGCTCCTGGCAGGCACGGGGGACCATATGGGGAACCGGGGGATCGAACTGCGGTCCGTCCTAGGTTAGCGCAGGCACCTTACCTCCAGCGCCACCGCCCGGTCCCTCTACATCAAGTTTTATAAAAATAAAATAAAAGCAAGTCCCTTGATTTGATCCAGTGATTTTTCAAGATTTACAACATTTGTCAGAGAACCAAAGTAATAACATGTTTGTCTTCCCCATACAAAACCTTTTCCCATGGACCTTCCTCTCCAACTCTGAATGTCTATCTCCACAGTTCACACTTCTGTAGCACAGAAGATGGTCTCAGCATGGAGGGGGTTACCCTAAGTCTGGTGAGCTTTCTCAGAGGATACTGTTGAAGTCCCATAAAAACAATATCAGCTGCCTATGGCCACTCCCTCATATAGGAAGGGCTTATCTATGAATTCATTCTATACAGAGAAAGCAGTGATAGATGAGACATAGAGTTCTTTATCAGAGCAATAGAATAACTTTCCCAATGAGTATAGAACCCAGGCACTTTTAAAGCCAAATTTATTCCTCGAAGTTCCCAGTTAAGGACTTACAATTTAGAATCCCTTAGGTAAATTGATCCCTCAAACAAAAGCTTAAGAGAAATTATTAGAAACAGAAGAGCCCATTACATCTTCTTTTTCTTTTAATAATATCTTTGTTTAAGCACCATGAATACCAACATGTTTGTAGTTGGGTTTCAGTTATAAAAAAAAGAACATCCCCTTTCACCAATGTAACCTTTCCAAACCAATACTCCCATCTCCCTCCTCCCCTGCTCCCTGTCTGTTTTCGAGACTAGCAATCTATTTCTCTCACTCACTATCATTGTCATGATAGTTGTCAATGTAGTTATTTCTCTAACTGCACTCACCACTCTTGTGATAAGCTTCATATCACATCATTGCCCTTCCAGCCCATGTTTTTTGAACTATTCATCTTCCAACTACACAAGCCAGTTTAAATTTAATATCTAATGGCCTGTTATAGTTTGATCATGATTAGTTCTCTATAAATACTCATTGAGAGAAAGAGTATGACTGCTCCACAGACTGGAACATAGGTTTTGTGTGTGCGATACCTATATTTGATTC
>PVKC010040825.1:0-12249 GCA_004027635.1 Crocidura indochinensis | reverse complement strand
CCTGGTTCCCCATATGGTCCCCCTGCCTGCCAGGAGCGACTTCTGAGCGCATAGCCAGGAGTAACCCCTGAGCGTCACCAGGTGTGGCCCACCCAAAAACAAAACAAACAAACAAAAAAGATTAATGTGGATTCTCATAGTTTTAAATGCAGCCTCATTTGAACATGATTTCTACCATTCTCAATGACTTCTTTTCTTAACTACTACTTTCCTTAATAGGTTAAAAGAGGTTATTGCAAATGATTCCATATCCCATCCGTTGTCTTGTGCCCTTTGCTCATGTAGTAAGGCACAGGGATATAAATTTAGTTTTATTTCCCTATAGTGGAGTATTATTATACAATGTTTTTTTTTTACTTTCATACACAATAATCTTCATTATTATAAAATTATAAATTCACAACTTGCCTCATTTTTTTATTCTCCTCAATTTACATGTACCACTACAAAATTTAGGAGACCAAAGCTAAACATTTTAAAGTAAGTTTACGCAGAAAACAATAAATAAAACATCCTAGTTAAAGCTCAGCATGCAGGAATTATGAAACTCTATAGAATATTGTTATTGATCCAAGATTCAAGATTCTTAATCTCTGAATTTATTCAAATTGATTTTGAGCTGATACAATTAGATTTTCTTTAACTGTTTAGAGATGTTATTGTTTATTTTATATTGCTCAAGATCAATTGTAGCTTGTTTGCTTTCACCTTTTTTTACTTATAGTTTAAATAGCAAATGAAAACAAACTGGCATTTTGTTAGGAAATACATGAAAATATTTCAGCTTGTCTATGGTATTTATGAAAAAATAAGAGAATAACTGCTGTGATACATATTCTTGAATGAGGATACAAAAAAAGGTAAAGGAAACAGTGGAAGAGGAAAACACTCCTTTTTGTTTTTCCTAGAAGGAGATCTCAAATAAACTTCCTTTTCCTTTCAACTGGTGGGGTTCCTCAGTGTGATGGATGTTTCCAATTCTAAGTACTATTATAGAAAGTAGCTCAGCACTATTCTGCTCAGTAGTGAAGGCAAGGCAATGTGTTTTCAACTGGCACGACAGGGGAACTAAGATTTTTCTTTTCATATATCATTTATAAATTGATGCTGTAGCTCCACCACACAGTAGCTTTTAAAACTTAATGAGGTTAAAAAATTGTGTGCATATTCCTATGTATTTTTTGTAGATAAAGTTAGGGGTTTGCTTAGCCTTAGATATTAATCAAAATTGAGGCAGAGAATAATTCATGCATTTGATTATTATAAGTTGAAGCTTACACTACATATGTTTATAAAACAGCTATAATTCATTGATTTTTTTAAAAAAGTGGAAAAATTAAGAAATAATATTTGAAATGATAAGTTTTTAATTTCTGCATTGTAAATATTTTATATTATATATTCTTTGGTCACTGTCACAGGGCTATCAAACATTATTCCCATTTACGTTTGAAATTCCTATGGACAATGCATATTTTAGTAAAGTGTATTTCAAATATTACATGATGAAGTTAATATATGAAATATTTTGTGGCTGAAATTTATATTTAACAGATGATTTTCTACTATATGATCATGCTAATTATTTTCCCTTAGATTTCATGCACATTGAATAATTAAGGAATATATCTATCATTTTAATGTCTATGTGGATTTATGCAATAAATACTTATGTGTTTTAAGTAGATCTTTTAGGGTGGAAAAACTGTTTTTTCCCTCAGCCTTTATTTCAGTAAAAATCAAACAGTGAACAGTGCATCATAAAGGTCAGTTGGTTACTGTACCATCTGTTCCAGGTCCCTATAATAAGTTTCCTGCTGTGGTCCTGATATACATGAGCACATGTTGTTGTCACAAAGACCAAAATATTTTATTGTATTCTTTCTTGGTCCCTGTCATGAATACTGTCATCTCAGCACCAGTAGCAGCATTTGTTATAGAATTGTTGAACTTCATTAAAGCTGATTGATGCCAATCCAAGGATAAAGATTTCAGTAGGTTAAATCCTACATAAAATATAATGCTGAGATTCTTGAGTTCTGGACTAACACTCAATGCACCTGGGTTACTTTTTTTTTTGTTTTTTTTTTTTTTTTTTTTTTTTTTTTTTTTTTTTTTTTTGGGGGGGGGGTCACACCCGGCAGTGCTCAGGGGTTACTCCTGGCTCCATGCTCAGAAATTGCTCCTGGTAGGCACGGGGGACCATATGAGGCACCGGGATTCGAACCGATGACCTTTTTGCATGAAAGGCAAACGTCTTACCTCCATGCTATCTCACGGGCCCCGCACCTGGGTTACGTTTAAGAGCTCTGTTTATCTATGTACCAGACTCTGTAAATGTTGACTGCCCAAGTCTCCCAGGCAAACCCTTCCCAACAGAATTTTCATAGACAGATATTTCTAACAGAAATCATCTATGTCTCTCCAACTAAGCCAGCAACCCATAGTCAAGAAATGATTGATAATGTTTTGCAAAATATCTGATCTCAAGGTTAGGCTGTTCTATAATATAATTAATACCACTAAACTACCTGGATATTAGATTGAACCTACATTTCAGGGAAAGTCATACATTTGTTGACTTTTTTCCTCCTCTATTCACAAAGATTTTGCCAAAAATCACTATACCAATAAATAATCCATACATATACTCCATCTTCAATTTTGCTTTCTGGGAATCTCACACCAAAACATTATTTTAATTTCATAAAGGAAATTATATACATAAAATTAAGAGTTAAATATTATTTTGAACATAAAATTATAAAAAAATGTAAGTCCAATTGTTATTTGCTTTCTGGCTCTTTAAAGTACAATACAGTAATTTTGTGTGTGTGTTCAGAACAATAATATTGGAATCTCGAGCATGATTATCATTGTAAACTGGATCACTTAGAAATAACAATTTGGCTATAAAATATTTAAAAGACAAAATATATTAACAACTTTAATCCTTTAAGATATTTCATACCTTCAAATATTTCTTTTTTAATTTTTAATATTTACTTTGTTTTAGAACATTCCCAGCTGTATATAAGGCATACTTTTAATTCTGTGCTAAGGGGTCACTTCTGCATTGTGTGTCTCTGTGCATTGCTATTGTTGCCTGTATTTATGAGAAGCAAGTTGTCAGCAATGCTATATCTTCATCCCCCTCTTTGTAGCATTTTTATAACCAAGTATTACTAAAATATTCACTTGATTGAGAACTGTTTATTTCTATGTACATAGAAATCTTTCAAAGTAAGCATTCATAGAGTTTTCAATGTAAATATATTATTAACTGGCATCATTAAGAAAATTGAGTTATAGGCCAGAGCGATAGCACAGTGGTAGGGTGTTTGCCTTGCATGCAGCCAATTTAGGAAAGAAAATGGTTCAAATCTCAGCATCCCATATGATCCCCCAAACCAGGAGCGATTTCTGAGAAAAAAAAGAAAAAGCCATTGAGTTATATTAAATAAATTTTACTGGGAAATTATAGACATTTATTAAATTTTATGCCAGAAACTAGAATAAAGTCAGTGCATAATGTATTGCAATGTCATGAATCTGGATATCAGTATATGGCATGACAAACAAAAACTGCAAATATATGCATATGATGAAGAAAATCTTTACTCAAGTTCTAGTTAACAAGAAGGTGTTTCTGCCAAGGTGAGAAGAGACTATAGAAACAAAATACAGAGAATAGTATAATGATGCCTGAATATGAAAATAAGGATGAGAAATTTTTGTTATTTCACATCAGAATTTAGAAAAACGAAGCATAAAATTTAATTTAAGCATTAATTATTATTTTGTTTTTTGTTTTTGGGTCACACCTGGCAGCATTCAGGGGTTACTCCTGGCTCTATGCTCAGAAATTGCTCTGGTAGGCTCAGGGGACCATATGGGATGCAGGGATTCAAAAGACCACCTTCCTGTATGCAAGGCAAATGCCCTACCTCCATGCTATCTCTCTGGCCACAGCATTAACTATTATTTTGCTTTTGTTTTATTTTAAAAATAAATCAGAGCATCTTAAGCTCACAGAAAACTTGAGAGGACACTACAAAATTTCCCACATAACACCTGTTTTCATGGACACATAGCTTCCACATCATTAGAGTTGATGACCCATAGTTTAAGTTTTGTTCTTCATGTATAGTCTGTGTGTTTGAAGAATGTGTAATGGTATGTAGCCTTTAAACATTGGATAAGCAGGAAAATGAAAAGAAACTCCAAAAATTATCTCATATTTATTTAAATTATGTTCTATATAAATGATTCTTTCAATTGTGTTTTGTTAGAATGAACTGCTGCCAATTTTAATTTTGGAGGTATCCTCTGTACAACCAGATTTTACCAATACCTGTCTTTTAGATTTATCAATATTCTAGTTAGCCGGTGATTGAATTACTTAAATTGGAAAAAGTAACAGTGAATCATCTCCACAGTTGAATACTATGTAGTTGTTAGCAAAAGCGAAGTCATGAAATTTGCTTGTTCTATGACAGATATGCAGAGTATTATGATGAGAAAAATGAGTCATATTGAAGGGATTGTCATAGTTAATTGTGCTTATTTGTAAAATATAAAATACAGTATTGTAGTAATAGCAAAAGACAATGGAAATGAGGGTCAGGATTATTCTATTTTAGGAAACTTGCCAAAAATACTAGGCCAGCAGAGTTGTGATATAATAGATTTATGACAATAATAGTTGGAAATGGTGACACTGGACAAGAACTGGGTGCTGAATAAGGTAAAGTAATATGAATGATATTTCTTTAGTAAATATATTGCAAGCCATGGTGTTTAGAAGGGAAACAGGGACAGAGTGAATGAGTGATTGATTGATTGATTGATTGAGTGAGTGAGTGAGTGAGTGAGTGAATGAATGACAGAGACAGAGGGGGATTAAGTGAAGGTTATCTCCCATAGAAATTAGTAGGAGGCCAGGGTGGAAAGCAAATTGGGGACATTTGTGGTATAACTGTGTACTGGTAAAGGGGTGAATATTGGATATTATATGACTGAAACTCAATCATAAACAGGACTGACTGTTTCTAACAGTGATTCAATTAAAACTTATAAAAATAAAAGTAAAGATAATTGTAAAGTTTAGCTAGGTAGTATTAAAATGTATGTTTATACATACCATTTTGAGATACATTTTTTGATATATCCAGTCTTTGACACTAAGAACATCTATATTATGAATATTGCGAGTACTGCTTAAATAACTATATGTCCAACTTTCTAATCAATATTTTCTATAAATAAATGTGTAATAAAAATATCCCATAATTAAAATTACATCTTATTTATGTATCTAAAAACACCATTCAACTTCCAAGATTATACTTCAACACATATAAAAGGTAAAGATGAAAAATAATAAAAATAAATAAAATATTATGGCAGGAAGATAGCACAGAGGTATGGCATTTGCCTGGCATGAGGCCAATTCAGAATGAACTTTGATTCGATTCCCCAGTGTCCCAAATAGTCCCCTGAGCTAGGAGCAATTTTTGAGCGCATAGCCAGGAGTAACCACCTAGAGTCAGAGTGTAGTCCAAAAGGCAATAAATAAATAAATAAATAAATATTAAAACACTTAATAATTACGAAAAGAATATATGCAGCCTTAGTGATTGATAATTGAAGTCTGAATCCTTGTCTGACTTCATGGTCAAATACTGCAAAGTATATATTTATAAGGTCGTTTCTAAATTTTTTTCTTAGATAGAAAAAACTGATAAACCTCTGAAAGCATACAAATCAGTAGGCAATTAACTTGTGCTTTGTTCTGAACATGATATAGTATCAGATATACTCTGCCAATTCTGAGAGATAATTCCCTCTACAATGGCTAGAACTTAAGAATTCATCCGAGCAAGATACAAATGAGACTTTATGCCTTGAGTAAAAACTAAACCAAAGAATAAAACTTGTCTTGTTCAAGTATCTATAAAATTTGTAATATATGCATTTGTTTCATTATCCATTTACAATTATTTGTTATCAGTAGCTGTCAACTTTAACAAACACATACTTGGCCTTTCTTGGCATGTCGAAAATGTTTAAAAGGTTTAAAAATGTGTGATTCTGTGCCGTATGTTGTGTATGCAATAGATTGATTGAAGTCTATGGAAATAGCAAGACTAATCCTTCTTAAGTGTTTCTTTAGGCCAAGAAGCTTGTGATTATTTACAAAACATGAAAATTCTCTGAAACCATACTTAAACTATTGTGAATCAAGGCTTCATAATTTTAGATAATCCTAGGTTATCAGATATGTTTTATTAGACATATTTCTTCTTACTATGTTTTAGCATTAATATTTGCTGAGACTTTCATCAAAGAAATATTTTCATGGTAATATTTCATTACTTTGTAAATATCTGATACGTTTTAATTAAAAAATAAATTAGAAAGAACTTTACCTGAGTTTTTTGAACAATGGATTTTCAACAACCAAGAAAGGAGAGTTCAATGTAAGGATGTGTAGATGTGGTACTCCCATACCATTTGATGGTGGGGTTCTTTAAAATTACAACAGGCATATTCAAGGACCTCCAGGATTACACGTACTAACACTTGAAGGAGCTTGTAGTACTAGGAATCAAATCAGATTTAGGTGCTTGCAAGTCATGCATCTTAAGCCCTCAAGGTCTCCTTATAATATGTGTGTGAAGTTAGTATTCGGGGGAATAATCCACTCTTTGATTACATTTGTGCCAACAACTTATTATCATAAAACATTGTAAAAAGCAATGGTATCTCAGCTCAAAGGAGCCCAAATTCTATATCCCCTATATGATTGGACTGTAACTTTACTCTTCAAAGAAGATTTATTACTTAGTACTTGTATTATTGGGCAGTGAGGGGACTTTCCATGTATCTAAGTCATGACAGAGTTCTGACAGATTTTCTCCTAGAAAGGAAGGGAAGATTGAGAGTTACCTTAAATCCCCTTAAGACTCTTTTGATGAGAGCCAGTGAAGCAAGTATAAGGTAATGTCATTTTCTGCTGCTTTTTCAGCACGACCTAAGATAAATTTCACTTTTTAAGCTGTAATATATATCAATGCTTTATAGTTCAACAAATAGTCCCAAAGAGTTCTTCAAATTGTTTTGTCAGGACTAATTGTTTTTTGTTTTGCTTTCATGAGATTTATATAAGATAATTCTCATGTTCTGATTGAAATAATTTTACAGTAAGAAACAACTTAAAAGGTTCAGAAGTATCTTTATTTTTGATGATTTCTTTAGCAAAATGTATAAGAATTTAAATATTATTTCTTCAGTATCCTTTATAAAATACATTCAGAACATAATTCATTTTGTATTACAAGATTCTCCCTAATTATTCATGTTAATTACTTGTTTTTAATAAAGATTAAAAGAGAATGTATTAGAAATAATTATCAACAGAAGAAATCATCTTTTCTTTTTTTCTAATTTTCTTTTATCATTTTTGCTTACAGATCTGTTCTTTTTGAGCTCTTTAGCGGACTATGACAGTGTTGTAGAATGTTAAAGATAAAGTCTATCTTTGGTTCAATGTCAAGTAATAATAACCTTCTCTGGTAATGATCAACATAGAAGCTAAACATTAATGATTTTGAAATTTTCATTCTTCACTGGCAGTAATCTAATAAGATGTCATTGTAAGAGTCTCTTTAAATATTCATGCACACTATTGCATGAATATGCAAAATTCTTCATGCTGTTAATACAGAACAACAAATGTAAAATGTTTTAACTTGGATTTTACCCTTATCTTTATCTTTTCAGACTTCAAATGTATAGTATTCTCTTGTGTACTATAGATTTTAAAATCCTTAGCAATGGCTAATGCAGTTGAGTAAGTAATATATGTACATTAACCTTCACAATGAATGCTCCTATTTTGTGAGTTTAGTAATAATGAGGCTTTCAAACATTAAATTTCTTTTCATAATAATTATTTTCATTGCCATTTAAATACATGGTTTTGATACATCTTTTTTGAACTAGAGAAGGGTGACTGGGATATTTGAGTGTTTACTCTAAACATAAAGTAGTTTTCAATTACTTAATGAGCTTAAGTAACTAATTTTAAGTGTTTTTTTTGAACCAGTCAATTAAAATTATTTTCATAATTAATTTCAAGTAAAGTATTTGTTCTTCATACCTCCCTTCCAAACTCAATTTTCTCTGCCTGTATTTTAATGAAATGTATTTAAAATTTAAAGACAATGGATATAAGTCTATAAAACACAATACTTTTGCTTCATATAAAATAAATGTCAAATAATTGTCTTTCTATCAATATATAGTCTTTTTAGGTGTATTCTTCTTGTTTTAGTTTTTTTTTCCAAACAAATTGGTATAAAACTTTGTCAATCAAAATGGTTTCTTCACAAATAATGAAAATCTTCTAAAACAGCTTTCAGACTGGGGATTCTACTGATGATACTAATCATCAAAATATACTCTTTCAAAATTTTGACTTTGAATGTTAAGGTTTTTCTTTTTATTTCTCTATCTCACTTTTTTTTAATTGGGCCATATCAAGCAATGCTCAAGAGTTACGCCCGACTTTGTATTCAGGAATTATTCCTGACATTGCTCAGAGGATTATATGGGAAATTGAGGATTGAATCTTGGTAGCAAGACCAGCTTTTCTATAGCTATGGCTCCAAAATTCTTATATAAGGAAATATAAGTCTAGAAAATCAAATTTGAAACCAAAACATATATATCAATAAATTTTAACTTGTAGTAGCAGTATAATGAAGTTACCATGTAGTATTACAGCTTTTTTATTAAATATTAAATTATATTAAATTAAATATTAAACATTATTTTCATCCTCAAATGTCTTGAATAAAAATAAATTTAACACATTATGAGAAGAAACACCTTGATTATAAGAACATTATACAATTTCCCTCTTTTTTCAGCATTTCTTCATAATCTTCTTAAAAATTAAAAATTTTCAAAGCAATAGTTATCAAAACAGCAGAGTACTGGAATAAGGACAGGCCATCAGATCAGTGGAATAGGCTTGAATACTCAGAAAGTGTTCCCCAGACATACAGTCATCTAATTTTTGATAAAGGAGCAAGAAATCCTAAATGGAGCAAAGAAAGCCTCTTCAACAAGTGGTGTTGGCAAAACTGTCTAGCCACTTTCAAAAAATTGAACTTAGACCCCCAGCTAACACAAGTACGAAGATAAAATCCAAATGGATGAAAGACCTTGATATCAGACCCGAAATCATAAGATATATAGAACAACATGTAGGCAAAACACTCCAGGACATTGAGACTACAGGCATATTCAAGGAGGAAAATACACTCTCCAAGCAGGTGAAAGCAGAGATTAACAGATGGGTATATATTAAGCTGAGAAGCTTCTGCACCTCAAAGGAAATAGTGCCCAGGATACAAGAGCCACACACTGAGTGGGAGAAACTATTCACCCAATACCCATCAGATATGGTGCTAATCTCCAAAATATACAAGGCACTGACAGAACTTTTACAAGAAAAAAACATCTAATCTCATCAAAAAATGGGGAGAAGAAATGGACAGGCACTTTGACAAGGAAAAAATACAAATGGCAAAAAGACACATGAAAAAATGCTCCACATCACTAATAATCAGGGAGATGCAAATCAAAACAATTATGAGGTACCACCTCACACCACCACAGAGAATGGCACACATCACAAAGAACGAGAACAAACAGTGTTGGCGGGGATGTGGAGAGAAAGGAACTCTTATCCACTGTTGGTGGGAATGCCACGTAGTTCAACCTTTATGGAAAGCGATATGGAGATTCCTCCAGAAACTGGAAATCGAGCTCCCATACGATCCAGCTATACCACTCCTAGGAATATACCCTAGGAACACAAAAATACAATACAAAAACACCCTCCTTACACCCATTTTCATCGCAGCACTATTTACCATAGCAAGACTCTGGAAACAACCAAGATGCCCTTCAACAGACGAATGGCTAAAGAAACTGTGGTACATATCACAATGGAATACTATACAGCTGTCAGAAGAGATGAAGTCATGAAATTTTCCTATACATGGATGTACATGGAATCAATTATGCTGAGTGAAATAAGTCAGAGAGAGAAAAAAACGCAGAATGGTATCACTCATATGTTTTAAGAAAAATGAAAGACATTCTTGCAATAATAATTTTTAGACATAAAAGAGAAAAGAGCTGGAAGTTCCAGCTCACCTCATGAAGCTCACCACAAAGAGTGAAGAATTCAGTTAGAGAAATAACTACATTTTGAACTGTCCTAATAATGAGAATGTATAAGGGAAATGGAGAGGCTGTCTATAGTACAGGCGGGGTTTGGGTGGGGAGGAGGGAGATTTGGGACAATGGTGATGGGAACTTTGTACTGGTGATGGGTGGTGTTCTTTATATGACTGAAACCCAAATAAAATCATGTATGTAATAATCAGGGTGTTTAAATAAAAAATAAAAAATTTTATGACTTTATAATGATTATAGCCATTAACATTTTTCTCCTTATACACTTGAGAATGTATCAATGGGCTATGTTTTACTCTTAGAAACAATTTTTGGCATAAAAATGCTTATATTTGTTTATTTCTTCACATAATATTTTGCTCGACACTTTTTATTGTTTATATTAGTTTGATTTGGGGGTCACACTTAGAGTTGATCATGGGTTACTCTTACCAGATTGTATTTTGGGGGGCCATATGGGTTTTTAGGCATGAACTCCTATCAGCCACATGCAAGGCAAATTTGCTATCTTCTATACTCTTGCTACAGCCCATCTTCTTTTTGCTATTTTATTGTATTTAATACATAATATTATATCAATTATGTGCACATTACTTTATTTTTAACATTTAAGTTTATAATAATTGTCTACTGTTCACAAGTGCCTATTGTATTTACCAGAAAAATAGTCTTTTTTAGAGTCCTGTTAGCAATGATTGTGGAACCTCTGTTTTGCTCCATATGGCTCTGTGTGTCTGAAGGCTCTAAGTTTGGTGCTAGAGCTTTGTCATGTATTGCTTCTTTACTGAGCTTATCTCTAAGGTCACAAAGACTAACTTAGAAATTTTTCTGAGATCTCAATTTTATTTCTTTATTTTTTTGAAGTAGGAACTACCCAAATTTTTCTCTAAGTAACTCCAATTTCTTTAAGGATCACTAGTCATTTCTGTTATTATGAATCTTGTATCTACTTTGGTTAAAACCTCTGCCATTGTTTCAGAGCTCTTGTATAGATAGATCATGATTGGTTTGTCTGGGAGGATATTCCAACTCCCAAAGAATATATAGGCATGAATGTAATCACCTGACTTCTTATTGTACATTTCTAATATGGACCACCGGTCGTCATCCTAAATTGTCAGAGCTTGAATAAGGTATAAGATTCTCTACCTGATTCAATTATTTCAAACTATAGAAACATTAGATGAAAGGAATTATTTTATTTTGTTCTAATTTCCCAGAAATAATGCTTTTGCAACATTTATATGTGAAGGGTGGATAATAACATCTGATTGAGCCCTGTTAGAATTAAAATACAGTCTTACACTAAAAACTTTTATGAAAAGGAGCTTTGCCATAATACCTGTAATTCCTAAATAGAATTTCCATCATCCTGACTTGAGAATAAATGGAATGTGTCATGGTTCAACACCTATATACTTAATATTTCTCACAGAAATTTAGAATATTATCTTAAATAGATATCTCTCACTTTCTTTTATATTTTAGAAGAGCACTAGGAAAGTAATCTGTATGAACATGAAAAACAGATCAGGAAAATGCAAAGCAGAAATAAGATATCATCTCACACCACTAAAAATGACCTATTTTGGGGTCAGTGTCAATACTGTGGAGTCAGAGAAATGGAACAAGGGATAAAGTATTTGCTTTACATGTGACTTACTCGTGTTCAATCTTCAGCACTCCATAAGGATCCTAAGGCAATGCGAGGAGTGATTCCTAAGTGTAGAGCTAGGTATAAGACAAAAGCACAGTTGAGTATTCACCCTCCCACCAAAAATTTTAAAAAAGATCTATGTCAAAAAGAAGAGAATATATGTTCCGGTAAGCATGAGCAGGAAAAGAGAACTACCTTTTACTGTTAGCATATACACTAGTCAAAGATCAAAAAATTTAGATAGAAATACCACAGAATCTAGCCATTCTAACTCTAGGTATTTAGCTCAAGAACAAAGAAACAATAATTCTAAAAAA